>JAQGCH010000916.1:0-18677 GCA_034699485.1 Nanhermannia elegantula | reverse complement strand
ACAGACCCTTATAGTAATTCCTGAAGTTTTTATCAGAAACATAAACAAAAAAGTAATTTTTTATTATTTTCTAGACTTTTTCCAACTTTGAATAATTATTTACAAAATAATGAATTCATTGAGTGTTTAGTCATTTGATAATTTGTTTAATATATTAACTTAAAGAATTAATATAAGGGTTTGTTTCACTATTTCTTAATGTAACATATTTTTAACATATTTTGCGTTACTCTCATAATAATGCATAAAATTTTAAGTTAATTTAAGTCTATATTAGTAGAGAATATAAAGGTAATTAAATTTATTAGTGTTGGAAAACTTGTTCAAGTGTTACATTTATTTCTAAGAATAAATTTTTTATTAATTTTGGATGGTGTCAGACTTGCGTTTACACAAATCTCGATAACAAATCTTATTAATCCCGCATTTGGTTCCTTCTAAAGCACCATAAGTTGTAATGACATAGAAATCATTTTTACACTGCATTTCCAAACAGACGTTCTGAATAACATATAGTTGATTATAAATTAGTTTTTATAGAATTTTATTTAAGAGTACTAAATATTAATGACTGAAGGGATTAATGTTATAAGTTATCAGTGTGTGCCACGAAGCCTGGTCCCAGTCATAATAGTGAACTGACAGTGAATATCACGTTTAACAAAGGTTTGCCACCTTTTCTAAAAAATAACGGACAAAATTTTATTTTGTTTTAAACATATATATGAAGTATTATTTCGAATTTAAACTCATTTTAATGTGATTTTAAACTAAAATAAAGAGAATTAAAACAGAAAAATATTATGTTAACTATTATTGCAGTTCGTGACAATGATGAAGTTCTTTTAGAGAACTTATAACAAGAAATAGGTTGAATTATATAAAGGTTTCCATAGATCAAAAATGACAATATAATTAACATTTTTAAGTTCAGGCATTAGTTATATAATATTCTATTTTGTAAATTGTTTAACAAACGACAATAATATTATATACTTTAAAATTCATGTTAGGTCATGAATTAATTAATTTGTAAGAATTTAGTTTAAAAGCAATATTCAAAATGGTATGTCAATGATATAATAAATATTTTGTATATAAATATTATTTGTCTTAAGTGTTAAAAGAACTGCATTCATTGTTTACAATAGAGCATAGAATTCGCAAAATTTTCAGTCCCATTTCCATCCCATTCCCATCAAAAATTAAAATATGAATCCCAGTCCCATGACCTTAAGATTTCGATTTAAATACGAAAAATAAGAGATAAAACTTGTTTCACTATTTCTATGGAATTATTCATACCATTTAAAAGGATTTGCATTAAATCTTTATCTAAAGTATTTTAAGCCTATATGGCTGCACAACTATGTATAAAATTAGTTTAAAATAAAATCTTATGCTTATTTTACATTTATTTCTACATTTATTTAAAGTCAACTCAAAGATAAATAAATTAAATAAAATTTTCATTTGAAAAATTGGAATAAAAATTTTTTCAGTCCCATTGAATCCCATTACTTAAAATTTGAGTCCCATTCCCATTACCATCATAAATGGGACTCAGATTCTATGCTCTAATATGCACCGCATATTTTATAACATATACTGAAATCTAAGATGTTTTATTGCTAAAATTCCTAGAAATAGTAATATCAAAATTTCATTTTGACTTTGTCTCATCTCTAACATCTGTTATAGATTTAGAAAGATCAAGATAAGTACAAATATATGTCCAAACCAAAAATCAAGAAAAAATTAGGCATACTATCGATTCAAGTTTTCAATTTTTGTCATAATTTATTTAAAAAATTAGAAACTAAGAACTTGTCATTATTTGATGCAATCTAATTTTTAAAATGAATGCAAAGCAAATTAGTAATGATAAATGTGGAAAAATTATAAATTAATCCAATGATGACAAGAGAAAATATTTAAAGTTATTTCTGAAATCGATTACATAATTTGTAGTAATGGAAGCGTTGACAATGTTGGGAACAATTTGAAACTTCAAGATATTTCTTTTTTAAATTTGCCCATAAACTCTTGTGATACTGAGAGAAGTTTTTCCCGTTATAAATCACTATCAGCTCAAAGAGAAGAATTTAAATTTGATAATTTTAAGATGAATCTAATAATTAACTATAATAATTTACTTGAAATTAGATTATGATAAATATTTACTTGTTAATTACTTTAATTTTTTATAAATTGGTATTTTTCACTTGTATATTCGTGCATATATGCGCATATTTAGGCAAAATTGACATGCATATATTCCGGATCCTATTTATTACTCATTATGAGTCAACCAAATCAAAATCGCTGACTGTGGTTGATCTTCGAGGTCTTAATTTCAATTCTATTTCTATAATTATCGTTCATTTGGTAATAATTATGATCTCATACCAGTTGACAGACAGTGTGCGTAACGCCGGACTATTTGCCACCAGAGATGGTATCGCGTGAGCCCTACTCAGAAACCATTGATTTGTGGTGTCTGGAAGTCTTACCTATGAGTTACTTGTGGGCAAACCTCCCTTTAAAACTGAAGATTTGTTTGAAACATATTTACTTATACTTATTATTTAAAGTGAGGCATACTTTTCCTGATTTGCTGAGAATTGGAGCGAGATTTCATTAAAAGAGTCACTTTCAATGGAATCAATGTTTGCAAAAGAGTTTTCTTTGTTAACATTTAAATATATAACAGATATAACTATTTCTTTATAGCTTTTGCGGAAAACACCTCTCAACGGATGCCTTTGAGTGACGCCAGAAATCACCCGAGGATTACACCTAAAGTTAAAACCTCTTTTAAAGATGTCACAGAAAATACTCAATAAAACTCTTTTTATCATATTTTCAATAATTATAATTATAGTTTCATTTATAAAATTGAAAATATGATAAAAGAGTTTTATTGAATATTTTCAGTGATCTCTTTGGGAGTCTTTTTAACATTAGATCTCTTTGTAAGAGTGAGTTGTAATGTATTTATTGTAAATGAAAACTAAAATTTTTTTATGAATGAAGTTTTATAATGTTTATAATGTTATACTATTTATTGTCATTAATTTGTTTTGTAATATAAAGTTCTTAAGTTCGTTACTATTTTTCATATGAGATTAATCTTAGATTTTATTATTAAATTGTTTTAAACTATTGAAGTCATTTAATTTTTTATATAATTGTGAAATTTGTTTAATAATATAATCACAATTTGTTAATAAAAATTTGAAATTATGCACAAAATAGTGTAGCCTTTAAAATATGAAACACATAAAACCAAAAATATCTAATAATCGAACTGTTCATTACCTTTTATTATTGCCTTAACTAATATAATCTCAATGTAAAGGTAAGTTACGCTCAAAATTTGATATTAAATATCAAAATATTTATGTTGAATGTATGAAAGACATTGAGGAATAATCATCTGATTTAAATTTGATACCGTTAAAATGAATTTTTGAAGGATATTTTCGGTAGTAATGGACAAATTCAATGTCAAATTAGAAAATTAAACCCAAAATATTGATATATCTTAAGATATTTTATTATAAATTTGTTTTTATGCCAAAAAGCGCTTTAAATATTTAATGATAAATAAACGGCATTGAAATCAGTTATTTAAAAACACAGTTATTCATCATTCTCCAGAAAATTATTTTCCAAATTCTTCATTTCTAGCCTTGACTTAAAAATGAAATATAACTTATTTTTTCTTTTATAAGTTATTTGAATTTTATATTTTAATATTAATTTCGGTTACACTTCAACTCACATAACTTTAACTATAAATACTGTACAATAAGTCTTGTTAAGCATATTAAACTGACTTTACATTGAAAAAACAGTGATATCAGTTATACTTTATATTCTATATTCTAACACAACATTCTGATAAATCTAAATAAAGTTAAGATCAATTTATTTAACGGCTTATAATAATTATATATTTTTATCAGTCTTTAGCACAACTCGATTTGGCGTAAGCTTTAGTGCAATACTAACCTATAAAAATACAATATCAAAAGCACCAATAGGTTACAAAAACCTGACTAAAATAAGTTTAACTTTATATTATTTATTTGAAAATAATTCTAGAAATTAACAAATTTTTAATAAACTGATTAAAAGTTGGTTTAGTTTAATTCAAATATAAAATACGAGATATTTTAAAAAATAATTAAGTGATACTTTGGTTTAAGTGAACACATAATAAGCAATAATAAGAATTAAAGTATATTACACGAGTCCTATGGAGTCTCTGATATTTGAAAACATGCTTTTATATAAATGACTTCATTTTGTAGTCTTTCAAATTTTTCTATAATCAGTTATTTAGATACAGGTAAGCAGTATAAACAGGGTTGAAGTAATACAAGTTCAAGTGTACCAATAATTTTAGTATTTAATAAATTTATAATTTGCTAGGAATTAATATAAAAGTTGACTCATTTTGATGCTTCGATTTTCACATTATTGTTTATGCAAATGAAATATCATCGCAAATAACAACTAATATAGACATTTAAATCGCTTTAGAATAGTGTAGGAATAATGCAGAGCAAAATCTAAGCCCAAGCCAAAGCTCACTTTAAATAAAAGTAAGCTCAAGCTCAAGCTCAAGGTTTAGCTCTTTTCTGCTCTGCATTACTTTAAAGAAATAAGATGTTAGCGTTGGCACAAACTTTAGTTCGATTGCTTAATCAAAATTTTTTCATTTTATTTTTATTAAAATGATAGCAATTAGTTATGAAATCTTAAAATTTTAGTTCAAAGGCATGTTTAGTTTAAAGTGTTTTTCTTTATCAAAATTTTCAGAAATAGAAGTTTTTCTGTTTTAGACGGATAAAAGAGATTAAATGTAACATAAAGATTAAAGATAAAGAGTTAAGTACAGTATAATTATCATGGTTTGAGTGCATGTCTTATGTTTTAATTAAGAAATAGGCGACTTTATGAAAGTTTTTAATAGCAATTAATGATTTAATTTTATGACTATAATAGAGATAAAAATTCGGGCGACCATTATTTTAAAGACAATTTTTTTATAAATTTTCGCAATCAAAGGAAAATTGGAAAAATTTCGCAATTAATATATAAAAACTGTATCACAAACTGCACAAACCGTATTAAAAATGTACCGTGTTCGTATTAAAATACGAACAAAAGGTATTTTGAAACACTGTAATAAACAGAGTTCACAGAAGTTAGAGAAAATACAGTGGTGTGAGCATTAATACTAACATTTCTTTTTAAAAATTCTTTCTTATTTCAAATCTAAATGAAATTTTATCTATTCATCTGAATCTCAATTTTTGAATTTATTCTTTAATTTTCTTTCAGTTTTTGTTGAGTCTGAAACTGAACAAAAACTGAAAGGAAGTTAAAGAATGAATGATTGAATCGTAACATATAGTTCTCGAATAAACAAAAATGAGATTGAGTTGACTTGTATTATACTTTACAAGTAATACATAGTAACTATTTTGTCAAAATTTTGTTGACTAGACATAGGTATAGCAATAGCGATGCCCTTCAAAAAAGTAGCGAAAGGAAAGCAGTTAACCTTTATGTCCTTAATTTGCATTACATTAACGTAACTAATTTGACTTTATTTACTCCTTATGAGGACTTCTTGTGAGTTATTTTATTTTCCATACATGAACATCAATTATGTAACTTTGAAAAGGGTTTTTGTAGATAAAGTGGCAGTCAATTAATAATAAGTGCAAAGTAAAAATAACCATGCGTTTAGAGGAAGGTATGCTTTTGATTTATCGTTGTTTATTCCAAAAGTTTCTTTAGGTTATTAAATTATTCTTCATTTCACAATTCTATATTTGCTTTAAAAACATTTACGTTACAAATATTATTATTTTTATAATAGTCTTTAAATTACTCATAATCCTCATAATAGCAAATTCAAACATTTATTTCAAATATTTCATTACTTGGAATACTTTAAGGAAATGCTTTGCTATTCTATTCCTCTGAGATTATAAGAATTGAGAAAATCCTAATCTGTGCGTAATCCTAATTTAACCTCTCTTTCAAATTTTTCATCATTTGTATTGTTTATTCAATATGTTTGCAAAAATTCAGTGCAATCCAGTTTAGGTAAGAGAAAGAGACTGTAGTATTTCGGGAATTTAAGCAATCTCTGTAAGGCTGAGTCAATTTGCAGGGCAATAGCTTTTATGAATAGGGTAAAAGTAGAAATTTGGGTTAGACTGATAAAAATCCTGAAAATTTTATACTAAAACCTATAAAGTAAAGTAAAACAAGTAAAGTATTTCAATTTAAACTTATGTTCCAACTCAGATCCCGTTTAGATAGAGTCAGTTTTACTCATTTAAAGTATGCAAAGTCTATAACTAGAATGTCATTAGAGTTCAACAAATTGAAGTTATTGTCCTTATAGGTATTAACCTTTGTGTTATTGTCCTTTTCTCTGAAGAAAATGTGTTTTTTAAACCCGAATGTATCTCAACTCTAACTTAACTGAACCTGTACTCGACTGCCGTTTAACCAGAAATATGTTAAGAATGAATCACTTTAATTAACTTATATAACCTTTTATTACCAACATTTGAAATATGTCTAACTTTTTCTGAAACACAGTTAACCTCAATTATTTTGATTTGAAGTTGAATACAATACGACACATATAATGGAAATAATTGATAAATTCTAGTATTTTCGAGCAAATATTTTGTTTACTAGGTTACTGATCTCTTATAGCTGTCACAGTATCTTAATTGTTATCACAAATGAATAAACATTGAAATAAATGAATTCTCTTGAAAATATGTTTAGATACTAGAACTTTGAAGTTTAGTTAAACCTTCAGCAAAAAAGAAATCTTCCGCACCATTAAAGAGAAAATTCCTTATCTTTATACTCAAAGAGTATTTTTCCTTAATATTTATTTTCCAAAATAGAATGAATTCAACAATAAGTTTACTATTATGTTGTTGTAAACAAACTTACATCTGACGCAAGATTTGATTTTATTTCAGGACTTTCTCAGTAAACTTTGTTTGATTGAAACAAAATTCTTAGAATTTGAAAAACTAGCAATTTCTGGAACCATAAAAAGTAGACAACAAGTTGGCTTAATTAAAAATCCATTTTACTTCAAATCATGACCTTTGCTTACCATTAAATGTCAAATAAACATATAAACAACTTTTATTAATATCTCTCTCTATCAATTCATAGCTTTCGGCTATTTTATGGTAACTTTAATTCTAAGTTAGGCAACGATTATAAATGAGTTTATAATTCAGTGAACTCTTGTTTGCTTCTTTTTGCTGAACCGGGCACTGAATCTTTTTTGACACACAATTATATAATAAAATTTGATTAAATTAATTAAAAGCTAAGTGGGTCTCAAATGGAAATTTTTAAAATTCCAATTACTGTTTAGACATAAAATTTGTAATTAAAAATTACAATTAATTAAAAGTTTTTTAACAATACCTTTAATTAAATTATCATAAAACAGAGAACAATAATTTTTCTTTACAAAAACTTTTTGAACTTTAGTTAAATGTATAGATTTTAATTTGATGCTTATTTGTTTAATATGAGTTAATTAATTGTTGAGATGTAAGGATTCTTTATTGCAAAAATAGCAAACACCCCATGTATCTCACTATCTTTTGGGAAGTGTTAAATCAAATTTTTAACTTATTAAGTTAAAGCCGTCAAAGCTAAAATCAGCTTTAAATCCCGAGGGAAACTGTAGAAACCTATACAGTAAGCTATATTATACAGTACAGTATAATAAGAATACCTTATGGCTGTACTGTACTAACTATTTTTAACTGTAAAATCAATAGTATTTTAATAATTTTATGATCGTTTTATTATAATAATCAATAGTTTTGTTAATTTTAGTCAAGCGATTAATTTTAAGCGATTAATTAATTTATATGGTTTTAAAAGTTTTATAAAAATATTATATAAAATAAGATTATATTAAGATTCAAAAGATAGTTACGCACAGATATCATAAGTCAAAAAAAATTACTCATTTATTCCAATAAAGCATAATTAGTATTCTGTGCCTAAATTACTATAAATCACTATAAATTTTTAGAGTTTCGCAAAAGATATTTTGTTATTCACAACTAAGTTCATTCAATGCAGTGTCTGTTGAAGTGAAATATGAAGTCTTCAATCCATAAAATAATGCTTTTTCAATATTTTTTTGATACAATGAGCTCCAAGAAGTCTTTGCCTTGGTGTACGTGTGTATCACTCAGTTTACTCGTGTTTTGTTCAGATGAATGACCGCAAAAACTGAAATCTGGAAAAATTCTTAATAGCTGTCTGTGTCAATTCGGTTCAAATAGTTTTACTTTTTTTCAAAGAATCTTTAAGCAAATAGAATCGAATCTTACAACAGATCTCTATATTTAGTGACGATAGAGAGGGGATAGCGTTTGAGAGCGCACTTGTTTATAGGTTGCCTAAAGCACTGATTGCTGCCTTGACAGTGAATTATCAAATGAAAGTGAGAGCTAAAAAGTTAAGCGGGTCACTAAACTTGATACTATACTATGAATACAAAATAAATTTCATGCCATTACTTCAATATCCAGTTTCACTTTCCACTTACCCCTTGTTTATGGTGGTGGTTATCATATAAAAAGGGGTTCCAAACTGAGAAGAGTCACATTTAGAATCAAGTACTCACTAGTTATAGATTAAAGCTTACTATTGATAGTTATATACAATTATGAATTCGTTAATTACTTACTCAGTAATAGTGATCGCCGCATATCTCAGTAGTTTTTTAACTACAGGTGCTATCAGAAGCATTGGTGGCCAACAGCAGAAAGTTCTAATTGATGCACCGACTATTGCGACCACTTCTGGTCAACTTCGCGGCATTCATGTAGTAAAATCGAAACGCATTGAAAGTTTACAATACTTGGGAGTCCCTTACGCTCAGCCTCCGGTTGGAAAACTTCGATTTCAAAAACCTCAAGAGTTCAATAATTCAAAATCATTGAGAGATGCGACAGAATTTGCTCCCACTTGCGTTCAGATGAGACATTTGCCTCAACTCATTAATCCACTCCTCAATGTTGATGAGGAACATAAGGTGGGTGCACCGGATTTCCCTTTTAATTATAAATTTTCATTCACAACTTTTTTACTTTAATATTAGTCCTTAATTCATATAAAATATAATAATATCCTATATTTTATTTTATCTTATCTTTAGATAAGTGAAGATTGTCTTTACCTCAATATATATGTGCCTAAAAAGGCGTCCAATACGAAGAAACCACTTCCAGTAATGGTTTGGTTGCCAGGAGAAGGTTATGACTTCGCAGACGCGCGACAATACGATGGCTCATATTTGGCTTCGTTGGGAAATGTAATTGTGGTGACCGTACAATATCGCGTTGGCGTTTTTGGCTTTCTAAATGCAGATTCCATTTCATCTGGAAATATGGGTCTTTGGGATCAGATAATGGCTCTTAAATGGATAAAGAAAAATGCTCACGCCTTTGGTGGTGACGCCGATAATATCACTTTATTTGGTCGTTTCACTGGTTCGATGTCGATCTCAATCCTGTTGACATCACCGGTCTTGAGAGAAATGGGTTCACCGCTATTCAAAAGAGCTATACTTCTGAGTGGTGTGGCAGTCGGCAAATGGGTCTTTGAATATAATCACCAAAATAAAGCCAATCAATTGTTAAACGCAATCGGATGTAACACTGGAGACAAAATGCAATGTCTTAATAATACATCTGCTGAAAGTATTCTGGAGAAGGCGTCTTATGGGTGGAAACCATCATTCGATTCTCATTTAATAGTAGAAGAGCCTCTCTCAGCCCTTGAAAAAGGACACTTCGCTAATGGAGTCACTGATGTCATGCTTGGCACCAATGAAGTTGAGGGCAGCCTTTGCTTATTAACTCATTTCGTGACAAAATCACGATTTTATGAGAAAATTATTAATAATGATGTGACTGAAAGTGACTTTTTGGAAATGATTGAGAACGACATGAATATGTTTCTCAATGAAAATGGAGAGACAAACAATTCTACGAGTTATCAAAACAAAGTCTTCATCTCATCGCTTATAAACAAAAACGAAAACTCATCGCTGAGAGAGAAGTATCTGGAATTCTGTTCCTCATTATTTATTACATCTCATATGAAAAGCTTCAATAAATTGCTTATCAAAAGACAATTAACAAAACAAAATGACGCGAACAGCACATTCACGAATGCATTTATGTATGAATTACAATATCGGCCCTCATTCTCAATCGCTCCTCGATTTATCAGTTCAGCCATTCATGGCGACGATGTCTTACTTGCATTTGGTCTTATCCATAGTTTTCCTGTAATTTCGAGCAAAGATGACGAAAAGCTAACGCATGTTCTCATAAAATCCTTTTCTAACTTCGCTTCAATGGGAAATCCGAACGGAGTGAATGATATATTACTCTCAGACTATCATTGGTCTAATCAAGACGTTTGTCTCATAAAAGCAGAAATTGACACCACTAAGAAAAACGTGAAAGACGTGGTGGAAGTGACTCAACTATTCCTATTCAGCAGCACTGCTGAAGTACTATTAACTTTCTTAACAACTTCTACTACTATATTGGCTTTATTGGCCACATCTCTCATCTGTTTCATTATTTTCGCTCTTCATAAGCAAAGGCATTCCTCTTTAAAAAAGGATCACTCCTTGTTATAAAAGCTATCAATTCATACATATCATAATCACTTTTGTAAATTATCAATAAATTACTATTTTGTAACTTATTATATGTAAATACAAATACTTGTAAATAGTTTTATATCGCCTTTAAATAAAATTTATTACGTATACTAAATTTTGCGTCTTTAAACCATATCAGTCCGTCTTAAGGACTGCAACCTTACAATTAAAAACTGAAAACCAATACACAGTAAATATACCGAAAACATGATAGCTTTGAGTTTAATTTAAATTTAAATTAATTAAAAAATCACAACTGAAATGCACCGAATCTGAAATTCTTGTTTTGTATTTAATAATTAAATGATAATTATTGTACTTAATGTTGAAGAACATGATTTTTAATCACTTGTAATCGGTTCGACAATACCATTAATAGTGGAATTACCATTGGATTCATTACTGCTATTAATATCAGTAGAACTGTTGTGGTTCTCTTCAGAAGAATCACTGTTAGAAACCGATCCATTCATTTGTTCAATAGAATCGCTGTTAAGTTTAGTAATTTTATTGACAGAGTCTTTATTGGCGTCATTGGAGTCGAGTTGCAATTGCCATAAAGGAATGCTTGGGATAGGAGTGGCTGCGAATTGACGTCTGTTAAGTAAGAGAGCCTTAATTGATGATAATTCTGTCTTTAGTTCATGTAATGTCACTTCTTGTGGAGATTTCAATGAAATCAATTCCAATTCAATTTGTTTCTTAATGTTTGACTCAATTGTCGAGACATTAGTTTGAAGTAAAGTCATTGCATTTGACAACTGATTGAGTTGTTCCTGAATTGTAACGAACGGATGCTTTTGTGGCTCTTTCTCTTGGAAAAGAACGGGTTCTATGAAACGCTTGTATAACACATAAGCGCCGTACATAAAGCCACTCAAAAGAGCAACACTTGTCATAAAATTTGTGCTTCGGTTCAGAAACGATGGCATCGGTTGTGGCATCGGTTGAGGCATTGGTGGAGGTGTTGAGTGAGATATCAATCTTTGAGTATCACTATTACTGATAACTGAATGTTGAGTTTGAGTGGGAGTCAGTCGTAAGGCATTCGCTCTATCAATGGCTAAATCTATTTCTTCTAAACTCAAGCCTTTCTTCAGAAGAAAAGTTCGCTTTTGTGTTAACGGACTGTCTATTACTCGAGGATTGAGTAGAAAACTGACGGCAGTGGTCACCAAACTCTCACGAATCAATACTTTATTTACCAATGGCTTCACTTCTTCTTTAATCTCATCTTCGCTTTCATTCAATTCGTTTTCATTTTTATCATTCGTTATATCTTTTGATTCAGAGTTTGACTGAAATTAAGATTTAATTTGAAATACAATTAAAATGTAATAAAATTGAAAACAATGTGAATCTCAATGACATCACAAATACAGGTAATCATCAAATAATTGTTTAAATTGTTTACCATTTTCTGGTTATTGTGTTCTTCACTCATATCTTGAGTTGAATTGAAATCAAATTATATTTATATTAATATAAGTTTAAGTTTATATTTAAATCAAAATAACAATTATTTTCTTAAAATATCTCAAAAATTAGTTTTAATTACAAAACATTTAAATAAGAAATAATACCAAAACTAATACATAAAAAATAATGCATAAAACAAATGCCAATTAAACGGTTATTAATAATAATTTTGGGAAAATTGCGTTTTGTTTACACTTTGAATGATTGCAAAATAGACGAAAAAGTGCTCAAAAAGTGTTTAAAAGAGAGCCATAATTCATACGAATGTAATATCAATGATATGAATGATATCAATATCTCATAGTTTTGCTCAATAGTCGCACAGCTGTAGTGATTGCGCAATACATACATCTGTTGTGTTGTTGTGTTCGTTGTGTTCGTTGTGTTCGTTGTGTTCGTTGTGTTAAGGATTGAGAGCAAAGATGTGATGCCTTTGAAGAGCGCATCTCTTTCGCAAACAGAATATTCTTTATATTCTGTTCTGATTCTCGTTTGGATGAGAGTGAGAACTGAGACGGACTGTACTGCGAATTGACGGCCATTTGGAAAAAACAGCTGAATATCACTGAATATGAGTTGACTCCCAAATGACTCAAATATTAATCAATTATTTAATAAACTATTAGTTTAACAAAAATTATTTGAAATAATAATCAATTAAAACATGTAATCATTCAATAAGTGTTGTGTTTATTATTGTTACTAATTATAGTATTTATTAATCGACTAATTATTGACTCAATTATCAAAATATTTGAGTTTTTAATAAATAGAAAATCAACTCAAATAATAATGCAATTAATCATTAAATTTAATTAATATTTATGTTTATTAGCAATTAATTTAATAAATCAATTATAAGTATGTCTTTGATTACTCTCTATTATTGGTTTGCATTTGAATAAAAGTTTAATTTTGTATTTGAAAGCATTTAATTGACAGCAGAAGTGATGGCCATATTTGAGAGCGATTGTAATGATTTGCGCCAAATATTCATATAATGACAAGTTTGGTCTGTAGTCAACTATAGTCTATAGAGTTAATCATGTTTAACATCTTTAATATGTATAACAGTTTTCACTTCAACGCCCGTACAAAATATGGTCCTGTAATAGACAGATCCGTAAGTCAGTGGTCGCACAATCGCTTCTTGAGTTCAAACTTCGCGGCGCAGAAAAGTTAGGTTATGATAATGTATCAGATCTTAGAGTCGTATTAGAATGCGATGGAACTGAAGTCGAAGACGACACTTACTTTCAAACTGCAGAAAAAGACACCATTTTTCTATTACTTAAATCAGCAGAACGTTGGTTACCGCCAGGCGTTGAAGCGCTCAAAGCTGGTCAGACTCTGCTCTCATTTCATTTTATTTATATTTTAATTATTTTTTAAATTCTTGTGTTTTGTCAGTTATTTTTATACTTGACTGAAGAGTAAAATTCTATTTGATTTAAACTAATGAATATAATTATTAACACTTAACTATTAATTAATTGGTAATCAATTGAATATTATCTTATTTTTGAATCAAATTTAATGTTATATTCAGTCATTTAATTAATGATTAATCGCTAAAATTTTTGATTTTTTTCGTTTTTCAGTACATTGAATAATAATGTTTTTAGTGTAAGCAAAAGACTATCGATTTTGATAAACACCAACTTTCTCTGCCCTCCCGTCGAGAGCCAAGGCCTGCTTTCGTAAACTACTTCAGAATATTATTAAAAAGTCTATTTAGAGAAATATTTTTTTATTTTATTTGTTTAAAAGTTAGATTTATATTAATTTTTAAAAAACATGATAACATTGATATTCAATGCAGGTATTGATCATAAATTAGATTTGAATAAAGATTGTCAAAAATGATGAGCAAAGTTTTTGAGAGAAAAATGATTCACATACAGATACATACAATATATTATTTAATCAACTTTATTCTTGTGTTTAAAATAAGATTTGAATATCTAAAAGATTTTCTGTGTCTAAAATATAAATAATCACTACTTGATTGCAATCAATGTTTAGTTTAAAAGTTTCTGTCATTTAAAAAGTTTGCAAAATACTTGCAATAGAACACAGAACACTTCGTATTCAACATATTTTGCAAATATACTTAAATAACTGAACATTCTTTTTCGTTAATGACCTAAAACCCTATTACTTAAAAGTTTTTCTGTATTTTTATTATATTAAATACTGTATTATTAATACTAATCTTTACAACCTATTGAATGAAGTTTTAACAAATGATTTTAAAAATTGACAGCAATTACTGCTATTCCGCGAATAGTGTGCGATGCACTGCAAACACTAGAATTGGTTGATAAGCCTCCCTCGTGGACCATAAAGGACGATAAGGGAAACGTTACTATTATTCTTCAATGGGATCAAAGAGATAGGTTCAAGAGAGGCGGCGATTACACAGAGCCGTCTTCGTGGAGGGTTGAAGTGGTCGCATCACAACCATCACAAACATCTGAAACTCAAGCTCAATATTCATCATCAGTGAAAAATTTAAGCTCAACTGTGTTGTCAACTGCCACCAGTCGTGCCAAACTATCACTCGATGGTCTTCAACAAAGACCTATCACTAGAACACTGCCATTTCGAACATTATCAGAAGAGGAGGACGAAGATTATGATAATTTAGAGCAATTCAGTCCTACTCTAGATCACGACCATTCTCTTTGTGATTTTCATTGCGCTGCTCTTCACAGAGGAGGCGGGAGTATAAGTGTAATAATTGTTTTGATCTTTCGTTTCAAACTATTATCAGATATCATAACATTCAAGTAAATCATAGCTTTAAAAGTTTGTATAAATATTGAAGAGTTTATAAGTTTTTTAAAACAGTATTAAAATTAATTGATATTAATTATGCTTTAATTTTCTGATGAAATTTTAATAATTTGTATCAATAGGTCAATAGATCAGCTGCCACTTCACCGATACAAGAAGGTGTCGGTACAATACCTCTTTTAACAGGTATTTCATCCTCAGCTGAAAACATAATGGTCTCGAGTTCTACCGGAGCCATAAGCAAAAAGCCTCCGTCAGCCAAAGGTCACGTCAGGTTTATGGACACAGAGCCCACCAAAATACCGGTCACCAGCAATGGTAACTCGGATTCAGAAACAGAAACTACAGAGAGAGAAGACGAACAATTATGCGAACGATACTTGCTATTAGTGGATCAGCTGTCTGTCGAGCAAAAGCGTCACTTAAATGTTAAAGACATTGGAGTTATATTAGAGAGACTCAGCTCTAAAATAGTTGATATCGACAAACTTGAGAGAGAAAAAGAGAGCCAAGAATGCCATAATTGGGTAATTAAGGCTACGATTAGGGGCGAAGTATTGCGTGAAATCGGTATTATATATAACGGGCATTACTACGGAATTATGGAACATCCCGGATATTTTTGATAGATATTAATTATATATCAAATTGAGGTTTGATTACAATTAACCTTTTTAATCAATTTACAGAATATACAAATTCTTGTTAGCATTGCCTGCAATTAGTCTTAAATGGAATTTTAATTGAGACTCTGTCTGGCATATGATTAGAGGCTTTTAGGCTATAATGGCTTCGTTAGAATAGTCTATTTTTACCGACGCTATTCCATTAATGCGGGTATTTTAGACACATTGATGATTATTATTATAGAATCGGTTAAAACGAATGTTTAAACGAAAGCTAAATTGATGGCTGACTTTGAGAAGTGATTTGTCAAATAATTTTATGAACGCAACCATTTTAGTGTTTGTTATGCATATATTTCTTAAAGATATTCATTCATTTTCTATCGAAATAAGCGTAAAATAGCAATGACTATGATCTCAATTAAATAAATAAAAATCAAATGAATAATAAAGATGTTATAAGTTTGTAAAGCGAGGGTAACAATAATAAGAAGAGTATTTTAATGGGTGCTCGACATAAAACAAATATATTATTAATTGTAAATATTGTTAATTTAATTAAAGCTCAAATGTTCCTCTATTTGTTTTGCATGATTTTGCCTAAAAGTATGAAAGTATGAGTATATGAGTACCTGTTTTCTAAGCAGCGAATTTCGATTTTCGAAAAGTTGTAAAAATATGTGCAAATATTGTGATGGATTTTTTTATCATTAAAAGTTTATTGATATTGTTCACAAACGGGAAATCAGGAAATGGCTCGCATCTGACTACTTATGGGTCACTTTTGAAGCTTTTGAATATTTAATTACAAAAACAATAACCGAACGCTATTATTAGTCAAATATTTAGTTTAGTAACAAATAAGCATTAGTCAAACCTTAATTACAGTATATCTTCTCTAATAATTCTTTAAACATTATTTATACACAATTTTCGAGTTAAATATCATAAGTTATGATTCATAACAAATATGAATGAATTTTATTGTATTATTAATGCTCTAGAGTTTAAACAGAGAATATTGTTATTTCTCTATTAGTCTGAATTAGCCGTACGCTTACATATTCTGCAAAGCTTTCATCAATTTATCAAATTATAAATATATCTTTATTTTCTACTGTTTCAGCTCTTAATTTTATAATAATATTAAGATAACAGCAAAATCTTTTAGATATAAAGGCTTTCCATTACATTTTACTTAATAAACACTTTATTGAGCACTTGAGAGATTGGATATTAAGGCTAAATAACTAAGTCAAAGATGACATCTATCCTATTGATCACATTTATCTGTATGCATATGAATGGCATTGTTTGACTGTTTGTCCATTCTTTGCAATCACTTTAAAGCTTTAAACAGTTCTATTGATCGTTTAAAGCTCTGTTAACAATTATTAAAAATTAATTTTTATGTAAAAATAATATCTGAGAAATGAAAGTAAATCTTTTTTACAAATAATTTAAAAGTTTATCAAATCAAATAATTCTATTGTAAATAAAGTATTGTTCCAAATGTTTTACTCAAATACCCTTATGTTAAATATGAATTCAAATACATTTCATTAAAATATTGTTATTAATCAATAAACACTTGAAATGTGATTTGATTTTACTGTATTTATCTCTAATTATTTATTATTTAATTCATATTTTGATATTATATGAAGAACAGAATTTTCTTTGAATATGTCTATTATCTCATACCTGAAAGTTAATCAAATCTGTTACTGTACGGCAATCTTCAAAGATTTGAAAATAATTAAAAATAATTGAAACTTATCATTGTATTCATAATCCTAAAAGATATGATACTTAATCTCCTGCAATAGCTATTGTCAAATGCGTGAAGTTATTGTTTTTGTCGAAAGCAATTACCCATAATTGAAGTTATCGAGTAATAAAGTCGTAACTCTTTTCGCTTCAAACTAAGCAAATATTTTAATTTCTTTTAATTAAAATTAATAAAAAAACTTATGTAAACCATTTTTTTGATACTATAAAAAATTCTAAATAATTGTTAACGTATTGATAATATTTATTAGTGCATCGATATTGTGGCCAATTCTGTAATAAAAGCGCATGATTTTAGGCCTTAAGCAAATACACTGCCGTTTTAATAGTAGCACAATATATAATGAATTGTTTTAAAAAATTTTAATGTCTTTTAGTAGTGAACCATATATATGATTAATTAAAATTTTCATTAATTAAATAGAGTGATGCACTTCTTGCTTACGAGCTATTACTGTATTATTTAAGCTTAAATCAAACTTTTATTGATTGAAATGATTGCACATTTCAATGAGAAAATAATTATAATAATAATTAAAAGCTGAGAAAATATAGAAATTTTTCTTTATTATAATATAGTTGTACACGATTACCAAAAATATTATGTTATTTAATTAATTAAACAGCTTTGTAATTGTTTTGCAAATACAGTATGTTAGTGAAGAGCACATCTCATCCTTGTGTCTAAATTTAAAAAGATTTTATTTTGATTTTTTTTTGAGGGCAATCATTAAATAGTCAGTGCAATCATGGAATGTTAAATTGGAGTTAAATGAAAGTTAATTTTCAAACTATATGTTTAAAAGACACCGAATGTAAGAACGAGTAAACGCTAATTCTTTTCTTATTCTTATTATATTTTAATCTAAATTTAAAACCAATTCAAACTCAGCTTAAATTTGAAAATTAAAGCAAAGTATCAAAAGCTTGAAATAGATTTTTATTACAAATGTATTATAATAAGTGAGCTGTCATTTAAGAAAATGCTTTAACTTCAAATATGAATATGAAATGTGATAAAAGTTATAAATTATAATACAAGTCATCAAAAAGTGTTTTATTAGTTTTAAAAGTCTATGATTGTTATTATTTTGATTGCAATACTCTATGAAATACACATTTGGAATATTTGTGTAACGAATTGGCCCTTAAATAGTAATTAAAGTTAATTAAATAAATGAATTAACATTTGGTTCAATTCTAACTTATTA
>JAQGCH010000915.1:0-18678 GCA_034699485.1 Nanhermannia elegantula | reverse complement strand
CTGGGTATACTCTGTACGCGCTATTGATTAGATTCTATTCCTATCAATGGTAACAATGAGAGACTGGACAACATATGTCGCTCTCAATAGATTTGTAGTCTACAGGAATTTCTTTTAACTACTTCTCCAAGAAATAGCTCAAGTTTTCGTGATTTATATATTAGGAAAATATTTATTTTTTGGTTAATTTATAGTAAACCTTATTTCGTTAATTAAGTGAATCTAATTATTATTCCGCTCAAAAAAATTTTCTTTTTCTTTGAAAATCTTTTAATTAAGTTTCGATCAATTTATTTCACGCTCTTATTAAAAACATTTTTTAACGAAGATTTACTTATTCTTCAGCAATTTTCTTGATTAGGTTAGAAATTAATTTATTTATTAAATTCATGTTTAGGTAGAATTCATTTCAATTATGTGGCTATTAATCAATAAATTTAAATCTCATTTCTAAAGAAAAATATTAAAATATTCAATAAATTTCTTTTATATAAAATATCTTTTTTATATCATTTTTGAATCTTTTATTTGAAGAAATTCTTATTCATAAATATTCGGGAATTTTTTAAGGAAAATATTTCCTTAATTTTAATGTGCATTTAATGAGTAAATGCAGAAAATAAATCCAAAAACTGTTCCCATAAATATTACTCAACATAAAAAAGATTTCTCGACAAAAATCACATTAAAACTTAACTTTCGTCACATAAACTCATTTATTAACAAATATTAGTTTTGCTATTAATATAGTTTTCAAAATAAATGTTTATTTTATAAATTATTAGTAAAAATTAAAGTATTAATTTGCAACACTTATTAAATACATATATTTTATTGAACTTGCTTTAGATAAATCTTAAATAATAAGTGTGCTCTTTATCTACAAGTACTGTATACTATATAACACTTCTATTGCCTGAGAATTTTTTTAATCATTTTTTATTAAACTGATTGAATGACAGATAAAAAGGTCTGTCATTAATAAACCATAAAAAATTTTATTTCAGAATTTATTAATGAAATGAAGTTTTAATTTCTTTATAACTTAAAGTAAACCTGAATTTAATTGAATGCATAATTAGTTTAATATATATTCAATTTTTGAATTGAATTGTTCCTCAAACTCAGACTTGAGTGATGTCTGAGAACTTTCTCTTCATATTTATTCATAAGAAGAAATATATTTACATTATAATAGGCTTTATCTTAATTTCACTAATAATTAACACTTCAGAGGGTTTTCATGGGAAAAATGTCGTTTTAATTGTTTAATGACTACAACTTTTTAAGTAAAGTAATGATACATAAGTCAGAAATTTGATAAAAACTTTCTGATACGAAAAAGATTTTTTGTGAGTCACAAAAATTAAATATTTTTAAAATTGTTTAATGACTGCAACCTTTGAAGTTAAGCAATAATATGTCAGAAATTGATAAAAACTTTCTGATATTAAAAACAATTATACTTTGAATTCCCAGATATTAAAAATTTTACTGAAGGGTAAGAAATATATATAAAAAATATATCAATTCAATGAACTAAAAATGCTTTAAATAGTAAAATAATGACAACTTTTCTGAACTTTTATAACTTTTTCTGTTATATTTCATGACATTAATAGATAAAAAGTCATAAAATAAATCAATAAAATAGCGATCGGATTGAAAATCATTCAAAAATCTCAGTATAAAAGTAAACTAATATTTAAAATAATAGCTTATTAAACATTTTCATAAACATAAATATCTTTTTGATGCTTACCTTAAGTATCATTTGAACATATCTTGAGGTGAAATACTTAATGAGGCATTACTTCACATTTATATCAAATGTCATATTTAATACACGTTAACAATAATATCAGTTATACCACAAAATAAGAGCCGAAAATAATAACTTTTTTTTATATGTCTGCGGGAAAAATAATTTTTTCTAATATCCAAAAATGAAGTTTTTTCCTCACATTTAACTAATAACTACTGATTTCAACAATAACTGTATTCACGGTTTGATAAATTTCTATTCAAGAACCAAAACCTGAGTTAAAATAAATACTATATTTAGAGATTTTGTAATAATTTTCTGCTGTTCTGTGGTTTTAAGCGTATATTTGTTATTAGTTTTAATGATATCTCTTTTGATTGATTGAAGATTTTGTTCAAAGTTTTGCAAAAATATTTTTCTCATAAAAAATTAATTTTTTTCGCAGACTTTTGTTATAGTTTTTCTGGTTTTTCTCGTCAAAAAATGTTTACAAAAAGTCATCTATAATTGAAATTTTATTTCACTATTGAATTTCAAATCAATAGCACTTTTATACTTTTCAACTACACTATGAATTCACGTTCAATAACACCTTTAACTTTTGGACAATGAACTAAACATTTAGTTGTTTTCAAACTTTTTAAAAAGGGTTTTGAATAATACAAAAAATACAACAAAATAAAGCAATGAATGAATCACTGATCTGTTGTTTTATGTCCGGAAAGAACTAATAAATTATAATCTAATCATCAATTGATAACTGACTTAAATCACGAAACGGTATAAGAAATGAAAAAACTTTAAACATAAACTTTTTAACTACAGATAGAGTAGGAAAACAAGTTCAATAAAACTAACTTTCAATACATATAAAGATAAAACTTTAAGTAATTTGGATGTGTATTGAAAAAAACTTTTACAAGAGTTTTCACTAACGTTAGTCACTCACAACACACACTTCCGTTCACATTAAAATAAAAATAGACACTAATATAATAAATATTATAATAAGTGCCTGAAGTATAGCATCTGTGATGCGAGTCAGTCAGTCATTGATAGAGAGGTAGCACTACTTCCTGTGAGATACAGAATGCAATTGAGAGGGAATCGCACCTGTGCTCAGGTAAAGAGAACTAACACACACTTACCAGCCCTCCCCTCTCACAATGAATACATACATAGATACCAATCCCTGACTTGACGACACAGTCGGAGCCGGTTTTCGATCATTATTTAGCGACTGTTGCGTAAAAACAGTAATCTATGTCTTATAGTCTGTTAGGTTTAGGACATGTCTTCAGTAATTTCTTTGTTGTCTTATTCAGAAAGCTATGCACTTAAATAAAAGCGCTTTTATTCAAATGCCGTCAAACATGACCAAAAATTTAAAGCAATATTTATTTTACTCTGACTTTTATTGAACAGTAATAAAAAAATTGATTTCTCAATAGTTTTCATCAATTAGTTTAACAGCCAAATCAAATAATATAAAGAAAATAAGTTTTTCTTTATTAAAAAATAGTTTATTCCATAATTTGTAACTAATATCTGATGTAATAAAATGTGTTGACTGTATCTGGAATTGTGTTTTTATTTAAAGTTTTCGCCCTATCTTTGGCCCCTATTCTATGTATCCTTCCTGTGGCTCACGTTTTCCCCATTCATCAGATGGTTTAGTTCTGAATGCATTCATAACCAGAAAAGAAAAAAGGCTAATCATCTCAAATGAAGTCTTACCCTAACTAATAGTGAGATAAAAATATAAAACTATAAAATACTTTAAATTGATTAGAAATTGAAAAGTATTACTGAATGATGAATATGAAGTTTTTTTGATTATATTTTAATAACATTTTGCATTACATAAAAAAGAAGTTAAAAGTGTCTCAGATATGCTTAAATATGAGCAAACTATGAGATGTACGACTCTTATCTTGTTTCAAAATTTTTAAACTTTTTTCAATTGACTTGTTTTTTAGTCTATCATGAGTTACAGGTTGTCGCCAATGGTCTGCACAGTTGTTGTTTGATTGTGTTTTCTAGTGGTCAACGAAGTGGAACATTGTTTGAGACAAAAATTTTTACTTCTGAGCAAAACTTATAGAAAATTCCATAGACTGGAGAAAAAAATGAAAAAATAATTTCATTGAACTGAATATAATTTTTATCCTCAAGAAAAAGAAACACTTTTACTATTTTTGTTATTTCAGTGGAATATCTGTCTAATTATTGATTTCCAAACTTTATTTATGACACGACTTCTTGATTGAAGAGTTTCACCGAAAGTTATTTCAATAAAAATATTTTTAGATAAATGATTGAGTGAAAAAATATTAATTAAAATAAGAAACTACACGTAAAGTCTATTTTTATAGATATCAAAATTTTATTTCTTTTGTTAAATAAAATTTAATCTTTTATTGATTATGATAAGTGACATAATTTAGTTGATTAACAACCTATTGTTACTTAAGACAAATTAATTATCATTAACTTATATCATGCCTGTTATGAAGTATTAATAATACTTATTACTGAAACTTTTATTATCGATATTATTATGCATTTTTAAAATGCAGAGATGAAAAATAGATTACTTAAGAAAAATGATTTCTATTTAAATAGGGTTTTGTTAAAAAATAAATGAACATAAAATCGAGTTTCATTAAATCCATGCTCAAGTTGTTAAAAATTGATTTTATCCGATAGAAGCTATAAATCAAGTGTAAACTTTGCAAATCATGTTGTAATGAGTCGTCAATTACTTATTCAGATAACAATAAATTTACTTTTATTTATTAGAGACCGAAAAATTGGATCCTCTCGGGCTCATTCAGAGCTTAATATTAGCCAATAATTAGATTCAATTAAAAATTAATTAAAAATTTGAAATAAAGTCAACAAAATAAACCCTTAAATATCACGTTATATCGATTTATACTAAAAAATTTTCACGTAAACCAAATTATGAAAATATTCTTTTTTTAAGTAATTTAATTAAAACTTTTTTATTGCATATTATTTAAGCAAATATTTTCAGATGAATATTAGGCTATTTATAAATCATAAAAAGTAATACATGTTCAGCGTGTTAATTGATTTTGGTTTTAGTCCCGTTCGGGCTATAAATACCGGCCTTCGGGTTACTATTATTCAGCTCTACTATTAAGTAATCGAAAGAAAAAGCTTGATCTGTATCACGAGTTAGGAATTATAGGTAATGCCTAAAGCTGTGTAAAACTGTAAAAAGTAATTGTTTGCCCTCTTTCTCATAATATGGCAAAAATCAGAAAAATTGTTTTTCTAAGAATCTTAACTTAAACAACGGATTTTGTGCATAAAATTGCAGTTTCACAGAAAAAATAGATAGTAATGGTATTTAAGTTATATAATACCTGCGCTATTTGTACTGTATTAATAGCTATAAAAAATTGTTTTCGGTGGACACAAAACACTGAACTTCAAAAATGATTAAAGAATTTTAATTTAAAATAATGTCTTATTTTTTTATATAAATAATGAGATGAGAGAGAAAAAAATCAATTTAAATGCAGTCAAATAAATGTGATAAAAATAAGTCACAATTTCAAATCTTCAATTTAATTGTGTTACCAGTGCTAGAATTTTCACTCCAATCAAATTTTTATATATTTTTTATTATACAAAAAACATATGACTTTATAGCGCTATTTTTCAAGGTTTTCAATTTAAATGCAAATTATATATAATTTTTTGGGAGTTTTATGGAGAAATTGCGACAGACCTTTAGATGTATTGTACTATTATATTAATGGGACAAAAATTACATATCTGTCACTTTTGCGTAACACTTATTATTTCTTATGATAGCTTTTTCGGTAAAGGACTTGATTAATAGTTTGTTATTATAAAAAAATTGTAACATTTCTTATTTGAATTTTTTTTATATCAATAAAATATAGTTAAGTGGATGTTATGTCTTATTCATTCATCAAAATACTGTATATGAAAAATAAATAACTTTTGTATAAAAGTTATACCAATTTATTATTATAATTGAATTTGAATTTAATTCAATGCCAATTCTTAAACAAATATTTATTTCTTTTCAAACAATAAACTTTTTAGTGAAAAGAGTTTTATTAAAAGTAAAGCAAATTTTGAACTAAAGGTCTATAAAAACTAATAAAATAAATGGTTTGTAACATGAAGTGAAACAAAATTATAGAACAATACAAATGTACATTGAAATCATGTTTTCCTCAAATCTCATTCAACTGTTTCAGAATTATGTCATTTTAATAAAACATGTTTTAAGACATAAAAGTGATGATATTGTATAATAGCGAACAAAAGCACAAATATTTTTATTAATGGTTTAAACATAACGAGGATTTAGGATTAGAAATCCGGAAACAAAATGTTAATTTGTATTAAGAGAAAGACAGAGACAGACGGACAGACAGAGACAGAGACAGGGAGAGAGAGAGAGAGAACCAAACGAAATATTTAAAAAATAGTTCTTTACTTCATTGTCTATTGTGGTTAATATGCTAATGATTTTTACCTTAAGAACTTGTTTGTACTGTAAAACTATTATTTCTTGTCGAGCATGAGATGGGAAGTACAGTAAACTGTTATTTTGGCTCAAAACTAAACCAACTATTAAAGGACTTTTGATTACTTGGTTTTTATCATTAAGTAATAGAATGGTTGAAAAGTAATGAATTTTTAACGTGTTTATTGACAGCTTTGTACTGAAGACAAGGTTTTTTGTAATATGAAAATAATATTTATTTTTTATTTTTAAACTTAATTTTTTAAACCAATTATAATGAAAAGGATGAATAAATCTCTTCAATGACTTCTTTGAAAACTTGTACTTAAAAAGAGATTCTCTTTAATCAGATATTAAAATCTTAAGTCTCGAGGTTATGATAAGATAAGTAGAACCTAAATGGTATTAATCAGAGTAAACACTGCTTCCGTCACACAAAAAGTTGTTAACAAAAAATAAGATAAAAGAATAATTTGCATAACTATTCAGTCAAATAACGGTTTAAATTAAAAGGATTCACAAAACTTCTAATTATAATTAATGAATCATTGAATTGAAAAAAAACTTTTTCTGATTTATTGCAGAACTCTATCTTGTAATCAAAGTTTAAAATATAATTATTTTTAAGCCTCAAATTATTTTAAGTCTCAAATTTTTTCATTATTAAAATTTATTTCAAATGAATTATGAGTTTTTCAAAAACTTCTAACGAATACTAATTTTAACTATTTTTAGTGTAATTATACTTATTTTGAGTGGACCTCAATTTTTAATACTTATCACAAATAAAATTTATTTATTTTTTATAATAATGAAGACCTGAATGTGGGTTTGCATGCAATTCATTGGATCAAAGGTTAGAGCTTTAGTTCAATGCAAATATCATGAAAAAAATATCAATTTAAAGATGTTTTTCAATTTAGAGATATTTTTGATAATAACTTCATAAATACATAGTTTAGACATAATTTGTTATTTGCCAGCCGTGAGGGCAGTCAGGTGTTGGTCATCGCCGCCCATTTCAATCACATCAATAGCTTATGTAATACTAATGATAATCATTAGAAGCACACTATGATCGCAAACAACAACAGCTTTAGCATAAAAGTCAATTTTCATGAACACAAACACGATCGTGAACTTAGGTTTTGAAAACAAACTTTTTCAAAGTTACCATAAATTTTAAATTTAGGTTAAAATTAATTTTTAACTTCAAATTTATTCCTCATTATTGTGTTTATAGGCAAAAACCCAACCTCTGATTATTTTGCAAAATAATATCTATTCACAAAAATTCAATTTTAATATACATAAAAAAATTAATTTTTACGGTTAGATCTCAATAGATATTCCTTGAATTCAATGATTGATTGTATTAGACGTCTAAATATAATACTTTGTGTAATCTGTATGTAATCTTTTATTCATTCAAATAATAAAGTCTTAATTCTCTTAAACTATTTGATATACAGCTACTGTTTGAATATCTATTTTGAATTAATTTTTATTCAACAATTTTTGAGCTAATCTTTACTCAAAATTTTTTAAAAACTGTTCCGCATTTTTCCACTTTTAATGATTAGTGATTTTAACTTTAAAATGATTAACAATTACTATAACAATGACTTTAGAGTTATTAACTCAAAAATTGATTTGCATAAGAATTTTAACTTTGATATTGAAGATTGTGAGCATACTTTGTCTGATGGGTTACTATTTCATGACTAGAATTGAAGCTTTGATCCATTCAAGCATAATGAGTATTATGTGTTAAATCCGTGCTTAAGAATTAATTCAAGACTTTGTTTCATTTAATAAATGCATTTTATGGGAGCACTTCATTTTGCATAACTTCAAATTCTATAAAAGTTACTTACATTTTAAGTTGTTTTAAAACACTAGTAATGATAGTTAAACTATTTTGCATTAAAAACATCATATTATTTATTATATCACTTATTACTTGAGACAAAAAAGCGCACTATTAAGTAAAATATATACTTTCTTGTAATACATTTAATTGAGTCAAATAAAATAAAACTCTTCAATATTTAAATTAAAAGCAAATACTTTGACCTATTAACTGAAATATTTAGTTTGAGAGCATATGAAAAATTTTTGCAATTAAAAACTTAAGATGAATAACTTTGATGAACTTTTGTACGATAAAAGTCTAACAGAGCTCTTTTTTCAAAATTTAAGTACTTATTATTTTGGTGATAGGAAGTTAAAAATACCATAATGTAGATACTTTTCATTTAACTGGACTAAACAGTGCTATACCCAGAATATTTTGGTTAAGGGCTAGATAGAGAAAATCAAATCAATTTAACCTACATTTTAATGCTTAAATATACTTGGAGAGTCTCAGCCCCTAGGCCCATAGATGGGTAGGGCCGTGTTGTGAAATGATAGTGGAATTTTAAACATATATATAAAACTTTAAAATCATTTTAATGTACAGTAATTTATTTCTATAAATAAATAGTTGTTCACAATGCCGACAGTTTCATAATATCAGAGTTCAATAATACAAACTTATATTTTTGAGAAAATTAGAATTAATTAAATATTATTTATTAATTGTGCTTAAGTTTGTTTTTAGGGTCGTGTAAACTTGGAATTTGAAATTATGGTAAACTATTTAAAACCCATTTTATTACTTAATAAGTTGCGAACTGATAACACCTTTTATTTTTCACGATTTAAATATGAATAAAAAATAGATAACATTTTCTACTAATACTTGAATAAATTTCTACTGTTAAAAATCAGTCAATTATTCTCCAAAATAAATGAAAAACTAAATGATAGCAATTTGTTAAAAAAATTTTTTTTCCTTAAAACAAATCTAATCTTTCACTAATCGTAAATCGGAATAAACGGAACACAATAATAATTACTTTTCTTTGACTATTGATTATTATATTCTGTGTATGATATTCACGAATAAAGCATTTTTTAACGCTTACAATAATAAAGTTAATGAGCATTTCTATTGAGGACATGAGATGTTTAAGTATTCAAAATAATTAACTCTTTTGTATTCCGCTTTTCGCTGAAGGAAAACAAAATACAATAATTATTTGTTACTCTTCTGCCAACTTATGGTTTTGACTACAAGTTAACTAAACCGCCAGAAAAACTTAATTATAACTTATGCTAATAAGGCGTAAAAGAAAAACAAATTTTTCTACTTTTAAAAAAAGCCCAAAGGCTTGTAATTATTGCTTAACATTTATCTAATATTTGCTATACTTTACTCATAACGTAATGATAATAATCAAAGGACTCTTTAAAAAATGTTATCTTTTAATGAATAGCTTCTTAACTAAAACTTTTCTCATTTAATGAATTGTTATAAAGAATGCAAAGAAAAAAGTTGAAAAATTTCAATTTCAAACTATAGACCTGACCTGATATTCAAAAATTATTATGAAATTATACTCGAGTAATACGGAAATAGATATCAACAAAATATCATTAATATAATCGTTATCCTAAGCATGAAAAAACTTTTTTTTCAAATGCTTTGCAAGTGAATAAACATTTCAATACATATTTAAGTTAGCATTAGGTGTAGTCATAAAAAAATTCATATACAGTAATAAATCTTTTCGATTAAAATTATTTTTTATTTATCATTTTTCAGAGCTATCAGAGGAGGTGTCGCCCAAAAGGACGGCTATATATAGTCTAAAGATAAAAAATTATTCATTTACTGATAATTAAAACATCAAGTTCTAGAACAGAGCGCTTGAAAAATAATTTATTATAAAATAATAATTATTGATGTCTTTCTATCGGCTCATTATTAATAGAAGTTTTATGTTGAAAGTTATGGTGCAAACAGGTTCTGATTTATGAAAACTGATGAATAAATTTTTGTTAGGGTTCATCCATTCAACATCCACGTAGAGAGAATTCAGAGATAGAGGGGGGTTAAGGAGCTGGCATAATATTTGTTTATATGGAAAAAAATTCTTTATTAGTTAATTATATGTAATACTGTTAGTTCTTTAAATTAGCGAAAAATAAATTGAAGTCTGATTTTTAAATTTTTAAAATTATTAGCTTTTTATAATTAAGTACTAGTAAGTGATGGTTCGGTTACTTCGCAAGTTTTATATCTTTCAACACTTAAATATAATTTATTTGCAATTTTTTTTAAAGAATTTCAACGGTAAGTGACGAGTTGGTTAAGCATTTAAATCTCATTTGATTTTTTAATCGTATCGTTTAAACGAAAGCATTTCAAAGAAAAACAACTCAAACGCCTACTGATTGTAAAATCTGATTCTGTATTACAGTCTGCAAATTATATTTTATGCTAAGAAATGTTTAGCACTAAAATCATGTCAAATATACAATAATTGACATAATTGTATATTTGACATGATTTTAGTGCCAATTATTGTATTATGACTTAGTATTATGTAGACTTTGATTATTACCGGTAGTCCCAAAATCTTTTGAGACTTTTCTAATCACCTCAGGTTTCCCAATGTCTGAAAGTCGCAAAAAATCTATAGACGAGCTGCCAGTTTCCGATTGCGATCCAATTTGAGAGAATGGAGAGATAGAGGTGATGAATGAGCTTACATAATATTTGTTTATATTAAAAAACTTCTTTATTAATTTATTATATGTAATACTTTTTATAAGTTCATTAAATTATCGCGAAATGAATTAATTTCTGATTATAAAAATTTGTTAATTATTATCTATTTATAAATAAGTACTAGTAAGTGAGGATCCGGTTACTTCTTAAGTTTTATCTCTTTTAACACAAATATAATTTGTTCTTAATTTTTTAAAATAATTTTAAAGGCATTGAAGGAATGGTTAAGCATTTATATCACATTTGATTTTTTAAATGTATTTTTTATTATAACGAAAGCATTTCGTATCTTAATATTCCACATATTTTTTTAAACTTTTATTACATTTATACGAAATTACAGGCACTTATACAAATAGACTGATGAGATTAAAAAGAATTATATCTAAATTATTAAAATAATGTTTGTCTATATGTGTGTGTCTATAATCCGGCAATTAATTTAATGGAGACTTTTATTAATAGTAAGATTAAAATATTCCAATGCATGCTTAAAAGTTAGCGCTACTTTAGTAGTACGAGTTTTCTTACATGAAAAAAATTAGGCTGAATGTGAAATATGTTAAGTTCTAAAAGCTATATAAGTTGATAAGCAATTGGATACACTATTAGATTAATAATAAAATAATAATTTTAAATTGAACAATTACATATTTTTGGGTTTAGTATTTGAGTGCAAACGATTTAGATAAGGCATGAAGAAGATAGTGCTCAAAGAGCATAAGGTTGAAATTTTTTTTACTCCTGTACTTAATGGTTGATCTCATTAAAGGAATAAGAAAATTAAGATATATATGAGTTATTAAAAACGGGGTTAAAAAATGCCCAAAAATTACTGTAAGGAAAAGTTTGATTATAAACTATTTTTGATGATAATTACAACAGTTATTATGTTAAAAAAGTCATTTATTTTAAAAAATGTACTCATTATACATATTTAGTAACAAAATGTTTAATTGTTATGAAATTAGATTATGGTTTATCTGTTTATAAATGTAATTAAAACTGAATTAATTAACTATTATATGGAAACATATATTTCTTTTAATATATGTATCCGTTTATTAAACTTGAAGTTTTCTTTACTACCAGTGCGCTATTAATTACTTATTCTGATTGTGATTCTCAAATCATGTCTAATGAATATAAATATAAAAAATGATAATTAAATTTAATTACAAAACTTCAACTTTTAAATAGTTTATTAGAATTTTGAATTTAATTGATTTAATGAGACTTTAAAGAAGTAATTTTTAGTTACATGAAAGTCGGCTAAACTTTTTACAATATATTCTCGTTATAGTTAATAACTATATATACATTGTATTGTAGAACAGTTATTAAAAAACTTCGCTTATAATGAACTATCATTATAGTAAACCCATATCTATTGCAATAAGAACGAGATTCTACTGTAATAACATTGAACCTGAAATAAAATTTATAAAGTTTTAGGAAATATGTAAACACATTAAAGAAAATTTGAGACCAAATGAAGTTATTAAATGCTAATAATTTGAATCAATATTTTTTTCAAGTTTTAGGCAGATTTTGATTTTGATTTATATCTTGTCCTGAAGTTCACGATAAGGTAACAGAGTTTACATTATTGACAGCTATCTATTTGTGTTTGCATTTTAACAGTTATGGATAGAAAAAAAATGTTTTTGCAATCTTTTAGTTCTAAATAAGTTCTGTAATGAATCAGTTTTAAGTTTATTAAAATATCAAATGAAATACAGACTGAAATAAATTAACATTTAATATCAAATTAAGTCATCAATATATAAACTCGAGTGATAACTGAATTTGTTTGTCACTAATTTTTTTATATTATTTTATGAAACATACCATTCATTAAAAATGTTTAACATTAAGTATTATTTAAAAGTGTGTGTTATGGGTTTGCAAAGAATTAGAGACTATACGTGATCAAAATGATTTATTAAAATGCATACAAAGGTCAAACTTTTTATATTAATAATGTTTTCGGGAACTATACGAATATAGTTGAGAGTGATTTGCATAAAATTAAAATTAGAGACAAAAATTTCGTGACTTATTTTTAAGTTTATTAATCAAATACTTTGACTTAATTACGCAAATAAGCAATTTTTTTGTAATATTTAATTATTTTAAAATTAAAAAAACAAGTGAATAGTTTTATTGCAAATATCAATTACTAGAATAATAATTTCAATTATAATATAAAAATAAATATTATGATTAGGGCTAAGAGGAAAAGTATTTTACCTATTTTCTGTCTTTAATTTAATCCATTCAGGAGTTAAATATGAGTTATCATATTAAAAATAAGTTATCTGAACCGGAAACCGGCTCGGGTGTCAGACAGATTTTCACATAAATAATATACTAAAAATTAAGTTAATATGAGAAGAAAACATTCATTATAAATATATGGGCAAATGGGCCCTAATAATTATGTATAAGCAATTTTAATTTTAAAAATTTCCCATTAAAATCAATGGACAATTTTGCCTCAAATCATTTTAAATATAAACTGTAATATATAGCAAGAATTTACGTTTTACTAAATACAAAGATCAAAAGTATACTGATATAAATCTATGATTAAAACATAATTACAGTTTTGATATCGAAATGTAATTTACTGCAGACTGTAAATTATAAAATTAACTTACTTTTTAAAACTACATAACAAATTTCGTAATCATCAAAATACATGAAAAGTGATTTTTTACAGTTTGATGAAATTCGTGTTACTCAATGTAAATAGATAATAGAAAATTTTAAAATTATAATTAGTTATACATAAATATTAGGGCCCATTTGCCCATATAATTATAATGAATGTTTTTTTCTCATATTAATTTAATTTTCAGTATAGTATTTATGCGAAAATCTGTCGGACACCCGAACCGGTTTCCGGTTGAGCCAATATGTATCTATACTATGCTTAGTAACTTTTTCGGCGTAACTCAAATGACAAATTTGGCGTAAAAAATAAAAAATTTTAGAGAATAAGAGTTTTATTCATTCCTTATTAAAAAAGGAGTTACAAAAGTATTGATGTTAAACAATTAATAATGTGTAAGCCTTTCCTCGATGTCTCTATTGAAATACAAAAGCATTTGCATTCTCATTATGTCTCAATTCATGCGGGTTCTTATTGCAATTTTAGACAAATTCGGATAATTATGTTGAGTACTAAACCAAAAATTTAATGTTTCAATATCTATATTATCGGGGGAGCGTCTCATAGATGTCCACGAAGTTCAGTTTCAATAGAAGTTAAATCTTTTTCATGAGAGACTTCAAGAAAGAGATCCTTATAATTATTGAAATCTTGAATCAGTTCAAATTTTTTGAGCGGATCAAAGATCTCAAATTTTTTTAATCCGTTAATACCAAAAGTTTCTTCATTCAAATTTCTTGAACAGGTTGAGAGTCACCTGTTCTTGATTTCATTGTGAAAATCATTGAAAAGACCGACGATTTTATTTTTATTAGAAACAGATAATCCATTCAATAAGTTTACTGTTTCTTCACTTAAGTTATAATTATGGAAACAATTTCCTAATTGACTGATATGTGAAAAACTTCGTGAAAATAGTTTGAAGAGCTTTTGCAACTTCTCAATCGGAATGAGAATATTAACAATACCTTTGAGTGCAATAAGTATCATATTCACAACCAATTAATTGTTTGATTGATTCAATTTTCTTAAATTCATAAGTGTTTCGAAACTGAATGAGATCTTTTGTTGTTTCCAAATATGAAAACGAGCGGTTGGTCAACAACTTGAACAGGTTTTTTAGGATCGATTCAGTTTAGTTCAAGCAAATCATTAAATTCTTTACTCATTTTATTGGTGTTAACAAACAAATTACCAAAATTTATAATTATCTCTCGGATCACTTTTAGTTTATTTGATTTAAACCCCTAATAACTGCCACATGTATTAAATGTGAGATATCATTGATGTGATGTTATGCGTGTTTTATGTCTCTCTTTAATGAATTGCGAGTAATTTATTGCATAATCCGTACTTACAGTGAATACAGTGTCCCATTTCTTTGAATAGGTTTTAAGAATATTATTTGTGAGATTGATGAGAGAGTTGTGATGACATGTTTTCATAATTGAACAGTCAATTAATAAGATATTGCTTCTGTTGAGCGCATTATCATAAAATCGAAACAAAGAGTTAACTGCTTTTCTTCCTATTAAATGAGGCGATTCATCGAAAACTAAACTCACTTTTTGATTATTCATTTTATCCTTAATAAAGTTGATGTGAGGCGAATAGTTTTCACTCAAGTATTTATTCCAAAGATTTGGCTTAGTTGTAATCATACCTCTGGCCGCCGGCGTCCACTTTCTAACAAATTGACCCAAAGGTCCGACCACTGCATTAACAGGAATTGCAAAGTCGTGGACAACACTTTCAGCATTTTTTCACTCGCCTTGAGTCTGACCTGTGTTTCTTCTATTGTTAATTGTTTTCCAGTTTTCTCTCATTTATTAAATTCATTTTTTAACTTCATATAACCTTTTGATTTAGTCATATGTTCTTTCAAACGCGTTGATATATCACTGTCTTCATAATCGAATTCAATGCCACAGTATTTACAGCTTAAGCATTATTTTCTTCACTATTTTCTCACGTTTTTCTTATTTTAATTGCTTTCAGGTCTTCATATGAATTAGTCCACTCTCGAGGTGACCCGCTTTTTGCCACTCATTTTATTGTATTATTTTAATTAAAGTTTAAATAAAATATGACCAGTTCCGTCTTAAGGCATGGGCCTACCCGGGCCGGGGCCGGGGGCCCGTGTTAATAGGGGCCCAGAAGAAATGTGTAAAAAAATATTGTTTTGCTATATACTGATATAACTAATATAAATGTTCTGTCTATAACAAAAATAATGTAAGAACGCTATTATAGGTCCAGTCAATAGAAAAATTTTGTGTGCGGAGTATACCTATTGTTCTGTAATTTGTGAATAAGTTATTTTGTTTATTTAAAAATATATATGTGTATAATGTAAATGCATTTAACACGCGTGTTATTATTGTTTTATCGTTTGCTGCATTTTTAAAAATTAGATGAATGTTTTCAACAAATATATATAATAATGTGTTTTTAATTTATTATTAGCCCTAATTTTATTTACATTTTAAAATTTTGTTTTGTTTCTCAATAAAATTTTAAAATCAAGAAATACTATTTTTTTCTTAATGTAAGATAATATTGGCCACCAAATTACAATGTGTCCTAGGGCCCCCATATACCTTAAGACGGCCCTGAATATGACTGAAATCATGTTTGTTATCAAAACATCTAAAAAATGTCTATTTTTTATTCATATAGAATGTTACCCTAATTCCTCACAGATGAACCGCGGCATATCTGCAGAAGAAAGTAAAAATCTTAAGAAAAATCTGAGCGCGACTTATGTGTGAAAATCAAAATTAACAATTTTATTGAAAATTTAAAATGAAATGACAAATGATTTATTAATTTATTACACAAAATATTTAATCAAATCATTTAAATTTCTCAGTATATGCTTCAAATGTGCAATAATTTGAATGAGTGCTTGGGGTAATTCGTATTTAACTGTATTAATTAATAATTTCTATTTTTTCGCACTTGAATATGATTTACGGGTATTAGACATTTCGAAATTTGACTTAATTAATCACAGAATATAACACTAAATTATTTAAATCAGTGCTTTTGATAACAAATGTTCATTTCAAAAGTTTTTTATTAATATATGAAAGTAAACAGTAGATGATTGTACAGTATCTAAAGATAATTAGAGATATATGCTTATTAAGAAATTGATGCGTTTATGATTATAGGTAATTGTATTTTGTGATATGATTATCAAATTAAGCAAATAATTAAATCAAATATTTTTAAAAATGGTCCATTTTTGTAGATTTAGATCTAAAAAATGCATTTGTAAGTAAAGAAATACTATCCTAAATGACTATGAACTGACACGTGTAAGAGAATTTTATTTACGCGGAAAGTATATTTTGTCTGACGTTGTTTTGTAATTAATTTGACACATTTACTGTTTTTAGATATACTGCAAATATGGTATTGTTTTTGTTACGTAACTTGTTTACAGCAAAAATTATATTTTTCTAATTGAAAATGTTGTGAAGTTTTATAAACAACTAATTCTTAAATTTTATCGATAGCAATGTTTTATAGTTAATTTGGGACATATTTGTAAAAATAATTTATTTCAATCTTTAATAAATAATTCTTAGCCTTTTAGTTTAGTCTTAAGTCGTTCTTTAACAGTTTTGCCTTAGCCTTATATCACGCCTAAACACTAGAGTGTTAATTCTTGTTTGCCCTCAACAAACAATTATTAGAATGTTATATACATTTGTTTATATTATTACTGAATTTATTGACAGTAACTTATGACAAAACCCGATTAAAATTGTTTCAAATAACATGTATTCTATATATTTAGTACATTTAGAGCTTAAATATATTTAATAACAGATGTAAGTGATTTAAATGAAATACATTAACATAGCATTAAATGGCATTTTAGTTATAAACAATTTTTAAATGAGCATCATAGCGATAAAACTGAGCGCTTTTCTAAGGCAATTTTTAAAAAAATTAAAAATTTTCGCGTTAAATGAAATGAGTAAAATTCAATTTTTAATAATTCAATTTTTATAACAAAAGTTGAAGCACTTCATGCGTTTGTAAAACCCAGTGATTTGAATGAGGCGCTCAATATATACAGTACCTTACAAGTTTTAAGTCTCTGGCCATAGCAAGTGTTAAATGCCAATCAAAATCCATGATTACACCTGGATTTACAAACAGTATACCATCTCAAATAGGAACCAGTTTTAAATAAGAAATTTTAACAAAATTAACACGTGTTTTATAAGCAGTGCAATATCTCTTATTAAAAGTGCAATGTTTAAAATTATTTATTAATTTTAATTTCATTTTAGATGTTACACTGTACTCCCATTTTAGAAATCCTATGGCCAGAGACTTAAAACTTTTACTGTAGAGCAATATCCCAAGAAATAGAGTATATATATAAAGGAAAAACAAACCAAAAAACCCAAAGTCAATTTGGTGAAGGAGTGCAGTATAGCACTGACTGGCAATTTAATAATTTCTATGTATTCATGCTTTTCATTGGAACATTTAATAAGTTTTATTTTAAATTATTTAAATATTCCTATATAACTAGTTTTACTCGTTTTACTCAACTATATGTTAAGGCATCACATTTTAATTGTTATCAAAAATGAGTCTAATTATAATTCATTTTAAACAAATTACTCAATAGATATTAGTGATAGAAGTGTTTCCAAAAGTTCTTAAGCACTTTTTAAAAATTGTTGTATTTTTTTAAAAATAAAGTTCAATTGAATGACAACAATATTTGGTAACTTTTTTGAGCTCTTCCTAAACCTATTCCTTATGCGACAGATAAGAGCACTATTTAAATAACTAAAGCGTAAAAATAATTAACACTTAAGAATTAAATAAAGTAATTAATCATAATCTAATTTAATGACCAAAACTTATTAACTTTTTTCTTTGTGCAGAAGTTCTTATGAATAATTCACTAATTATTGAAGCGATTCTTTATAATAATGAGATATAAAGCGAAAAATCTGAGAATACTTCTCATCGAAATGGGAAACTATCATAAGATTAAACTATTTATTGAAGTGTGTCTTCTGGTCAGTGGTGTACGTCTGGTA
>JAQGCH010000914.1:0-18685 GCA_034699485.1 Nanhermannia elegantula | reverse complement strand
CATGCGCACTGTTATTGTCCTTAATATAAGGACTTCAAAACTTTTCCTTATTTTAAGGAGACTACAGCCTGAGTACAGCCTGACTGCAAGCCTCACTACAAGCTTGACTACAAGGACTCTTTCACGGTTCGAGTACAACCTTAAACCAGTTTTTCCTTTAAGAATCAGGTTCTTGAGGTTCAGTATAACATAGTATAACACTTAATCTCAAATTATGTTACGCTCGACTCGCCATCTGAGGACCCCATCCCTTATGATAAGCTGTTTTTCACATTATTTTCTATGGGGGGTTAAATCGAGTCTATGTCACCCTTTCCCACAAACAGCGTAACGTAATAAGTGGATAATTAATACTGTTTGGAATTCAAGCAGTGACTGGTTATAACGTTTCCATCTTTTGTTTAACTTTCGAGTTATGATTAAAGAATAAGAATCAGAGAATTTTTTCTGTTTAAACTCATTAGATATAAGTTTAGTTAACGGAATGTGTCCTTCAAATGATCAAATTAACGACAAATTAATTCTTTGAATGTCTTCAAATGGAGCTCTTTTGCCGACTAAGAGAGCATTAGAAAACTTTTTCGTGCATTAAAGTTTACATTTTTATTTCGATTAAGTTTTCATTTTAGATATAAATCTTTAGTGACTTCATATAAAGAATAAATTATTATTTTTTTTATTTAATTGACAAAAATATTCAGGAAAAAGAAACGGAAGGAATTTAGAGTCTGAGCCAACTCTTAATTTCTAACAATTTTTTATCGTTAAAACACAAACAGCCATAAAAGTCAGTTTCAAACGTAATTCAATGTCTCTAAAAATTATAAATATAATTAAATTTTTGTATTCTCTCAATTCCTTGATTGTAAAGCTTATGAGTTTTTTACTCATTCTTTTAAATTCTTGGAAATTATTTTATGATCGGATTATTATTTTTTTTATTAAACAAAAAATGAATTATTTGCCGCAATTTAAAGAGCACTTAAATAACTTTTATTCAATCAGATTTATATTGATTTGCACTCGTATTCACTTCATTCACAATATTATAATCTCTTTAAGGCACAGTTTAATTATTCTATGATATATGAAGAACTGAATAATCCTAACATTGAAAACCGTATAATCTTCTTTCAGACATATGAGACATTTGGACTTATTTGTCAAAATTGAATTGAATTGCCCAATGCAAGTACAAATACTTTGCTATAATAATCTATTTTTGGTTGGAAAACAAATAATTGAGATACTAGTATCATCTTAATCTTAATCTTAATCTTAATCTATTAAAAATTGTATTGTTTCATATCTAAGTTTAGTGTAAGTAAAAAACGCAAAAGACTTTCCATTTTGAACATAACGGTACATACATTTTAGAAAAGTTTTCAACTTTGTTATCCTTTTTCACTATTCTATGTGCAAAATTTTTTCGGTAAACATTTAGATTTTAGATCTACTTAAGAATTCTGCAAAAACATATAATAAGCTCTATATAATCTCTCAACTAGATAACCTAACCATACCTGGGTAAGCTCTGAACCTTTGATGGGGGGTTGATTTAAAGATTTCTCGAAATTCAGGGGGTGGTCAAAACTTATCGGTTTAATAGGCAATATTTTGTCAAAATTTGTTTTTTCGCCAAAAAACTTCTTCCCGACAAATTTTTTTTCAAAATGTCTCTTTTTAAGAGTATCATTAAAAATTATAGAATTTAATGCTATTGTTTGATGCATTAAGGCATAAATTTAATTAAAAATCTTTTTAAAAGATTTAAATTTTAATAAAAACGGAAATTCTAATCAAAATCAAAAGGGGACCAAAGGATATTTTCTCAATTTTTCCCAAAATATCAAAGGGGGCACTAAGGGATACATTTTGGAAAAACTTGAAAAAATCAAAGGGGGGACCAAGGTACGAATTTTTGACTTTCAAAAAAAATTAGGGGGGGTCAACCCCTAGGCAGCCCTATGCCTTGCCCAGGTATGACCTAAACCTGAACTTGATTTGAGGCAATTAACATATACTTTAAAATGATTAATCGATTGAAACAAAGGTTGAATTTGTTTCATACATATTTTAATACTCTTAAAAATTTAAAATTATTTTTGATTTTTATATAATAGTCTTAATTAAAAGTTTATAACTATTAACAAAACCCTTTTAATAATCATATTTTAGGAATAAATACTTACTTTTGGAATGAAAACTTCAAAAACAATTTGGATAAAAACTTTTAAACACTTCTGAGAAGTGCAATGAGTTAACACTTTTTTTATGTAATTCCTTATTAAATAATTATCTAAATGTACATCAATTTTTATTATATGGCATTTCAATGAATTATAAAACACCCGATAAGAAATGTAATCCAAATAAAGATATATTTACTCGTCAGTGCAATATCTATTTTTGATAAATTATTGAACTTGAAACATTTTGAACTTTATTTAACTTAATTTTATTTGTTTTATTTATCTTAAAATAAAAAATAAGTTTAGGACTGTGGGAAAGAAGATTGAAGAATGCGCTCTAGTTGTCTTGTATTGAAGTAAGTTATACTGCATAAGTTGCTATGCATATTCATAATGTCTTAATCTCATGTCCTACGGCACCATATTTAAGATTAAAAAGCTTTGTTTTCTATAAATGATAGAGCAATTAGAATTTTCAATTGAAACGATAGAATTTTGAAATCCTTTTGGGAGGCTTCAGCCCCCTTCTGACTACGGCTGTGATCTTTATAATAAATCTTTATAAATCTTTATAATCAGTGATGGCAGCGCGCTACGCCCGGGCGCGGGCGTGGGCGTAATTTGGCGCCCAACGTCCGCGCCAACGCCCGCGCCCAGGATTTAAAAGCGGGCGGGCGTCAGGCGTCTACCGGGCGTTAAGTAGTGAAGTCTACTTTGGTTGATAGTGTTTATTTATTTAAAGGTTACACACAATTTTGAAATTGTAAAACAAAACACAATATCCCCTCATCACCGAAAAGCATTAATTTAAAACTTGGAGTTGAAGATTGCAACAGGTATTAAGATAGGAATTCGGGATTAACTTTAATGCAAATTCTGGGCTCAGCTTTAAATAATTTGACGCCCACGCTCGCGCCAACGCCCGGTAAATTTTTGACGCCTGGCGCCCACGCCCAATACTAGGCGGCATCCGCCCGGGCGTTTGCCATCACTGTTTATAATAATGAAAGTGAAATAAAGTGTATATATTGAAGCTTTAACCAAACTAACTCTCATTCTATTGCTTTCGATTTTCCTAAATTTGTGCAAAACACTGAATATTCTTTCAATAAAATCAATTTTAAACTAGCAATCGTTGAGAAGAACGGGATAAAAATAGTATGTTTGCGACTTAAATAATTTTCTAATTTAAATTTTTGACAGCTCCTAAAGTCAATTTATTTTAAAGGGTTGTAAACATTTGATAATTTATGTATAAAGTGTTATATCTTCACAAACTTTAATAGATTTGGAACCATAGTGTTTACATTATTGACGTCTGAAATTACTGGTTCCATTTTCTTAATAATATAAATGAGCTCTTTATAGACTTTAGCTTTCAATTTTTTATTTCGAAAATCTAAATTATTTCATTGCTTTTCATTTCAATTTGGAAAAGCGAAACATTACAACTTTATAATAATATTTTAAAATACTTTAAATAAGATTACAAATTAATTTCATTTCACTTGTCTATTAGTTAAAAAGAGAGTTAATAGGGCTAATATTTTAAATTAGGGGAGATATAATTCATTAACCGCTTAGAAAAGGGTATTTTTGACCAATTAAATGACTTCAATTAAATCAATATATTTCTTGTTGAATGTGATATGCAATGAAATTCACATAAAATCATTGTTGAGAATGAAAATACAGACAAAAATAGATAGCATTCATTTATTTTGATTGATAAATCAATTATTAGTGACTTTTATCTTGTTGCTAATGATTCAATAAAATTCTTAGATTCAAATAATTTATAGTACAAGACTTAGCCGTTAGTATATTATAAATGAAACTTAATAATGAGCAGAGACACTTTGAAATAGTAAAATAAAGTAATTCATTATATCTTTTCTCAGATGAAATTCTGTACTAATCTGAAAGATTAAAACGGTTAAAATGGTTAAAATTTTCAGAATTTATGACTAAAACTTGAACAAATCCGAGATATATAGATATTGCCAAAACTTTATAAAGAGGTTTAAGATCAAATATTTGCAATAATTTCAATATTTGAGTTAAAATAATAAAACCGGAAACAAGGGTTTGATGTGATTTGATTTTTTACTTTTATTTAATTATTTATTTTTAATTTTTAATTTAGTGAAAGTGAATCAGAATACTGATTCCGAGTTGAAAGCTATGAAATTTTGATTTATTACCTCTTTTTTATACCAAAAATGTCTCGAGAGTTATAAACAACATAAAAAACAAGTGATTCCAAATTTCCCAAAGATTTAAATAATTTGATAAATGAAATAAAATTCTATTTCGATATTTGAACTTTCAATTAAAGAAAATTAAAAAAAACTTAGTATTCAAAGCACTAGATCTTATAGAAAGGTCAAAATGACGTATCGTAATATCAAAATGTGTGACTTAGCTCTTTTTCAAATATTAGACTCGCATCACATTGAAACACATTATCGGTATAGCTTACCTCAAGTGTTATGTTCCATAAAAATTTAACCAATTTAATGAGTAAAAAAAGAAAGCATTACATTTAATGCTTTTATTATACGTTCAGAATTTATAATAGAAAAAGAGAGCGAAACGATTTTAGTGAATATGTGATAAAAAGGGGTCCGACACAATTTCAATCTTTAATAGATAGTCACTGATGGTCTACAGGGTGAGTGACAAACAAACCCCTTTCAAGAGATTTAATGATTAAAAAAGTTAAAGAAAGAAATAAAGTTTGAAAAATTATCATTTGATGACAGATAATAAATTTAAACGATCTTTTGCCTCACGACCTCTTGAACTTATAATTTAAGGAAAAAAATAACTTACATTTCTTGAAAACAAGTCAATACTTTTTTTAGTACGTGAATATACTGTAATGTAAATTCTGATTTATTATAAATACTCCGATTAATCAAACGCTGTTCCTATCAGTCAAATAATCATTTGAAAACGACATACGATATCTCATCTTCTTTACAAGTCTATTAACCTTCATTTTACAGTCAGTGTGAAGAATAAGTTCAACCCATTAAAAAACAAAAGGCCAGCCCATCTCCTATCCCATATATTTAACACATATAAGTCCGTATAGTTCTTGTAACCGTAGTTGGGGTCTAAGGTAGCTCCTCAAGTGTTGATTGTAGGAATCTCATAGCAATTACTTATTAGAAAAGTACAATTTGTTGCATTAATATAATATTTAATAAAAATTCTGAAAACTGACTCACAATTATATAACTCACATTGTAATATCCTGAGTAGCCCGGATAATTTTGTTGAAAAGCTATGAGTAATGTTTCTTAGGAAAAATTTCAATGTATTCCATGTTCAAACTTAGGCTCAAGGGGTGTGAACCTAGGCTCAGAATGAAGCTCAAGGACCTCGAGAGTAGGTTCAGCTACTCTGAGCTGTGTGCATTATTAATTTTTTAGGTTTTACTTCTCCTTTTCTGACGGTTTTGTCTAATTAACCTTTCCAACCCGAATCCACTATATTTGAGTTGAAAATTGAAAGCTAAAGGCTCAAAATTTGGGCTCAACTTAAAACTTAAAAATCATGTGTTTTTGTTTGAGTCATTTTTAATACAGACAAATATAAAAACTTTTCGCATAAATTTCGCATATTATCAAATCTTGAATTTTAACAATCAGTTCATCATTAACAAGAAAAACTGTAATAAGGTTAAAATTGAAAAATTCAAATTTTTACAAAAGCTTATATTTTATAATTTTCTCATATATTTCTGACATATTTCTGCTCAACTGTCACCTTCAACTCGTTCAAATATACATACAATGCAACGAGTTTGACACCACTAGACTTGAAGGTGAGTGACAACCAAAAAATTACTGCAGTATAATGCGAATAAGTATCAAAATCATAAGCAGCTGCAGTACTAATTACATACAATGTAGTTACAGATATAGCAAAAAAAGCTATACAATTTACTTTATTTCAGATATCTTTGCCTTTTAAGTTGTTTAATTCGAGTTGTTTTTAATTAGTTATGAATCATAACTTAAGAATGAAAAAATGATTTTTATTAATTTAAAGATGAATTTTATGAAATTCACTTTATTACTTGAATTGATTTATAATTTTTTATGCATTTGAACATATTTGAACTCTAGAGCACTTTAGAACTTTTTTAGAGCCCTATTTGTGAAAGTATTGGCGCCAGTTGTATATAGAAAACCCAGTGAATTCTCAAAGAAAAGTATTATTTAAGAATTTTTTAGAATAGGTTTAACAGAGTTTGAGTTTATAGCTTAAGAATACTAAATACAGTAATGTCTACATCAGATTAACTCTGATTAGTTTACTTACCTTAGCATATGTTGTTAGCCTTGAAAAGAACGGAATTTTTATTTTTGCTCTTCTCACACAAATCAGCAACAATTTGGGCGAAACCTATTACCGAATCAATATTTTCTTAAACTGATATTAATTGATTTCATTTAAAAATAATTTCAATGAACCCATTCTTATATTAGTATTATATATGTCTCAAAGCTTTCAAGTATAAAAGTAAAAGTAGTTGTTTGGATGTTTGATTATATGACTTACAAGTATAATAACCCACTCCTCACAGTTAGACAATCTTCTGACGCAACCAGATTTCTCCAAAAATCAGTCCAATAGAAACTCTTGAATTTGCATTCTATGGTTAATTTAGTGTTCGCAGCTGATCTACAGAAGCTATTCAGTGAAGGCATAGAAATACTTATTATTAGTTTATCTGTCATTCAAACCTTATAAAGTATTATACTATTTATACAATCGATTCTAAAGCGATGAGTAATTGAAGGATCGGACTCACAATTATATTATTTATATTATTATCTTTTAGTATAATTGTTATTAACCCATAATTAAAGAATGAGTTAAGAATGAGTAATCTTTTAACAATTTTTACAATCAAATAAATGAATGCTTTTTTAGAATTTGATAAAACTAAGAATTTATTTCTAATTTATACAGTCTATTAAACCGTGAATTTAGTAACCATTAAATCCTATTTCAAATCTAAACTTTTTAATTTATATTTAGTAAAAACACAGAAAAAGTAAAACTTTTTAATTTATAAATAGGTTAATTTGGGATCCATTTCTCAAATTAAAGTATGTACTTAAGAGCGGTGGTTCCCAAACTTATCCCCTTATGCCAGACGTACCACTTTAGCTTAGGTAATGTTTGTAGCGTATGATCAGGTATTTTTCACAAATGAGTTAAAATTTTATATCATTTAATGTTTTATTTTCCTCTTTTGCTTTCAATGTTGGTCTTCTACATCAGGGGTTTCAAGCTCCCTTTTACGGACCACCTAGTGGTCCGCGGAGATGTCTCAGGTGGTCCGTGAAGCAATCTAAAAATTGAATGTAAGGTGGTCCGTAGAAATATATTTGTCAGGAGCATCGCAAATTTAAACTATTTTTATGTATAATTTAGTTAAAATTATAAATACCAAATCAAAATTTAATTATTGTTATTCTTATTGGTATTTAATCAACTCTTAAAAGACATTCGCAAATAATGGCTAATTTGAAAACATTATCTGATTAACTTTATATTTTTTGTGTAAACTTTACGGCTAAAGGATTTCATATTTCGTGTGAAGTACTATGATTTTAAAAATTTCCTCAAATCTCCAGTAATAACATGTGTAAAATCATAGCCAGTTAGGGCACATCTAATAGAGCTAAAAGCTGAGCCTTTTTAGACAGCTTAAAAAGTTAAAGGGTAACCAAAGATGTTTTTGACAGAATTTATTTATAAGAAAGCATTAAATTTTTTTAAATAGTCAAAATTCTGGACAGTCCATCCCAAATCTGCACATGTAGTATAGTAACCCTTTTGACTGTATTATAGCACCTAAAACAATTTTACTATGTAAATTACATTATTTCAGTTTGTTTTTAAATTTATTTAGATTTTAATTTGATTTTTAATGAAATTTTAATTTTGAATCAAAATAAGCCTTAAACAACCCATAATAATAAATATTATATTTTTGTGGTCCGCCACTCAATTTTTATCAACAATGTGGTCCGCGAGGTCTAAAAGTTTGAAAACCACTGTTCTACATCACTTGAGACCTCTTTGCGTACCATTTAGTATGCGAAACTCTTGGTCGTACAGTTTAGTACTTACTTTTGCTCTAGAGATAAATGTTTTGCTACGCAAAGACTTTGCAGACAAATATTTGCAGATTTTACTGAAATAATTTGAGCGCAATTAAACAAACGTATGGGACTAAAGAATTTTGCAAGTTTGCAAAATTACTAGTCATCCATCAATAAAAATAATAGTTATCATGCAATTGAAATTATTTTCTAATAACCAAAAGACTTATTTGACTGATACGAGTATTACTTTCTCCTTATTGAATATTAGACTCTTTAGAGAATATATTTATAAAAGATTCTTAAAAGTGGCTTAAATCTCACTTTTAATGCAAATAAGAATTCTTTCTCAGAAAAATTGTTAGTTTTGGTTCATCATCATAGACATGCAAAATTTCACGACACCCAACTATTCTATTGTAATTCATTTACATTTTCAGATTATTTTTGTCAGCACTTATTAAAATGTGATTTATACAAATAATAATAATCTGATTCTATTTACTTTAATCGATGTAAATTTACTATTCGTTCACATATTTAAGAAAATATCTAAATTAAGATATGACTAAGGCTTTCCTTTTCAACTTATTCCTTCATCAAAGTGCATAAAAATTAACCAAAAATGAAATAAATTTTTATTCGCAGATAAAATTTATTTTAATTAATTTTAAATTTCATTACAAACATTATTCAATCACATGTAATAAATTTTGTATTATTTCTTTTTATTAATTTAAACCCTATTGATTATTATTTTTAAAAATTATATCAATATATCCAACAAAAAGTAAAAAACATCGCTTATAAAAATTTTTATACGAAATCATAGCTTCACACAAGTTTGTCTGCGTAGGATATTCTATAAAAAAAAGTAAGGGAGAGTGAAAATTTACTGGACGGTAACTTTAGGCTAAAATAAATTTACTCATCACTCGTAGATAACCTCATGTGAATATATGTGCTTTTAATAAAAATCTGTTTAAACCAGACTTTTCCAAGGTACAATGCTCCAGAGGGTAATTAGATTCAGAAAATCATCAAAGCCAAGCAAAACTCATTGGTTTTCTGAGACAATTTTTAAAATTTTACATGATTTTGAAAATCTTCGTCGGGGTCAACCCCCACCTGACCACCTCCCTTGGAAATGTCTGGTTTAAACTTTAAATTCTATTACTATAAACTTTAAAATATTCTAAAATTCATGGGGTCTAAAATATTTTTAAAATATAAATGGCTGATTACCGGATGCTGGGTATAAGAGAGTTTCTGACACCCCACCCCAATAGTACTCATCGAGTCAAGTTTATCGTATAATTGAGCCCATCGAGTCGAGTAATTTGATAGCTCACTTGACTATTTCTACATGAACTGACCACTTCGGGCCAAATCCTGTATTTTTAAGGCCAGCCCATAGCCCTAATTTGATAAATCTTTATTTGATTTTATGTAATTTTTTACGAACAATCTAAATCTGTAGTTGGTTTACATCCATTCAAGCTAAAAATTATCCAAATTTCAATTTAAAAATTTCAACTCGCTTTTTTGGCAGTATAACATAGTCCGATTTTTTAGATGTCAAGTAGACAGTCCAAAAGTTGAAAAATTTTGAGCTCGACTCGACTCGAATCTGGCATACCCTGACCCGACTCGACTCGAATCTGGCATACCCTGACCCGACTCGACTTGTTTGCTACTCTGACTCGATTCAATCCTAACCGGTGTTCAAAACCCGAATTGAACTGTTCAACCCTAAAAAATTTAATAATTTTAGAAAATCAATTCAATGATTCTATTTAATAATCTAATAGAGATATGGAATAAATTATGAGATATTTATAACAATAATTAGTTTACTGTTATATAAATAATAATTAGACCTTATAAACAATAATTTATTTCTGCGCTAAAAGTTTAAATAGAACGCCTTAAAGCATAAAACGGGTTCATATGGGTTGACAAGTGTTTCATATATATTTAATATTAAAATCCGACTCGTTTTTTAAAACTTCGACCCGATTTGATTCGACTCGACTCGTACGAGTTAGGGTTTCGAGGGCTCGATTGGACTGTCTAATGTCAAGTATGATTTTGAATAGGGCATTAAGACAGATATATTGGTGAAGGAATATTCATTCTAACTATTACCGATCAAAAGATGTTTAATTAATAACCCGAAAGTGATGCCTCCTATGGTTCTGGGATCACCTGTAAATTGTTTAACTTTGACATACTCCAAGACAGGATGTATAAAAATTTTCTAGTTAGTTAAAAAATTTTTACTATCTTATTTTCCTAATTCCTTTATAGCATTATTCCCATGATTCTAACCAGAGTTCTTATAGTGCATGTAAAAGTAAGAAAAGTACAGTTAAACTTTCAAATGGAAATAATAATTTCAGTGTAGGCTCAAATCCGGTTTAACCCAATGATCTTTCTTAACTATAATAAAATATTATACTGTAGTGTCATTATTAGAAACCTTTTTAGAGTATTTCTTTACCGAATAATTGACTATTATTTATTGAATTGGTTAATTTTTTTGGGAGTCCCCAAATCTCAACCCACCGACGCTTTGTTGTAATGTCTTTAAAAGCAAGATTTACTTTTCGCAAAAAAACTCTGATTTATGTTAACATTGAGTCATTTGAAAGGTCAATAGATATATTGTATATATTCCAAAAATATTTATGAACTTTTGTTCAATGAACAGGATTTAAAGGATTATAAGTCTATTTTAATGGATCGCTTTTGTAGTGTAATATATTACAGTACAGGTATAAAGCAAATGAAAATAAAAAACAAATTCATTTAATGTTTATTATGACTGATACAAAAAAGAGTAACAACCGATTCATATACAATTTAAAAAATATATCTATATAATCAGTTTTATTGGTATCCTTAATAAATACCTAAAAATTTTTAAAATATGAGTTATTTAAAACTCTAAATATAAATAATATAAAATGAGTGAAATGTTGGGCTTAGATAAATATAAAATAATGAGATACTTATTATAAAAACTGTAAAAACTTTAAGCTTTTTGAAAAATAAACATATATATGATTATTTAGTAAATGAATTCCATTCTTCAAAGAGGTTCACTACTGACAAGTTTTATGATACAAAGGATTATTGTTATCAATATTAAAAAAATATATAACAACATAAAAGTTATAAAAGAATAAGAGTTTCTAAGGTGTTAATGCATTAAAACTTAGTTAAAAATAACTCAAGTTCAACAACTTTCAAACAAAATACAAAATAGACATAAAATAATAAACAAAAAATAGATGTTCGACGGCTTTTATTTGTTATTATGGATAATTGCAAATTTATTCAAAAAAATTGAAGAACAGAAATTCTCAGTTAACGGTGTAATAGCGTTGGAAAATATTTAGTAACAAATACTGTAAAAATACTTTTCTTTAAAGTTATGAATAGGGCCAAATTCTTTATTCATTTAAATTTATTCTTTATTCCTAGTTATTCTTTAAATTTATTCTTTATTCCTAGTTATTCTTTAAATTTATTAAATTATATATGAATTAACTTCAAATCTCTGATGTATTGGTATATAACCAACTTATAATGGTATTAGTTTGTAAATGGCATACCTGAATATAAAAAAAACGTTAAAAGTAAGGGTCAGTATGTAATGTACTTGGGGTGCGTAAAAGGAATACTACTACTGGTTGCTTACCTTCTGTCAAATGTCGCAAATGTAGAATTCAACAAAGATTATTACTATTATTATTATTATTATTATTATAAAACACAATCTATACTAAGTTAAAAATTAAACTATTTTAACTGTAAGGTAATTTGAAAGGTGTGATAGCGTAGTATAATTCTAAGGCTGGGATTAGAATTAAAATCAATCAAATTAATGAAGATCCAAATAATCATGTGTTGATTTACACCCAATCATTTTAAAACTTATTTTTTGTTGAAACCTTCATTTAAACTGATAGAAACTGATAAGCTATGCGTCATCACAAATACTTTCGACTTTCTAACTTTCTCTGAGGTTCTCTTAAGATCTCAAATTTTATTGTCATTGTTTCTGCCACTGTCACCACTGCCACTACCAATGCTCTTTTGGCTCCTTTCTAGATATAGTCCTTATGCAATACACGCTAATGTATCATACATTCAGTTAACATTTAAAATAACAATAATTTAGTATTTTGTTAAATATATTTTTTGGATAAAATACATTTTAATTTAGCTGTTAGTTTAATAATTCCAGAATAATTTTATTATTTAAAAGGTATTCGTGAGTAATAAACAGAGACTGGCCTTTTTCGGAGAAAAAACACCAAAAATTCGGAAATATAAATTCAAGTTTTATTAATATAAATTCGATTATTTGTAATACAGATAGAAAATTAAGGCAAAAAATGATTAAAGCAAATAACATTTAATAATTCAATAGTTGTAGAGATATCATGTCTTCTATCATAAAGAATTTCTTTATATTGAGAGAAAAATCCATAATGCGGAAGGTAGGGGTCTGCCTAGGTACCGGCCACCCAAGATTTTCTGAGTCTCAGAAATCGTACATTGATTCCCTTCTGATATTTTTTTTTTAAAATTAAAAGTCCTTTTGTCCCTCTTTGACCACCAAAAGTTAAGATTTGATTAAAATTTAAATTTTTTTAAGACTTAAATTTATGCTTTAATTGATCAAAAAATGGCATATTAAATGTTAATTTCTGAATACTGCTTCTGATTTAAGCTTTAATTCTGATTTTAGCTCATTCATAAACAACTTTTGTATACAATTTATAAATACTCATAAGATTAGCTTAAACTAAATACAGTAATTTAAGGTTTTTAAGGTTTTTAAGGTTTTTCTCAAATATTATTGCAATTTTTGATATAAATTTCTCGCTTCTTAATTAAATTCGGAAATAATTCGGAAAAATTCTGATTTTTCGGAAAATTCAGAGAGGCAGTTAAATGCCTCGAAATTCGGACTTTTCAAAACTTTAATATTCACTCATTTTTCTTATTATTTCGTGATCGGTACTCATTTCTTAGTTTCTGAACGTTTAGAGTAACACAGAAAAAGTCGTATTTCCGACAAAGGCCAGTCTCTGGTAACAAATAAGTTTTATATAAATGTATTAAAAAAGCCTATTATTTTGTTTCTTTACTCAAAAGATATAATTTTGATTGTATTAAAAACATAATAAGAATGAGATAAGAATTATCTAAAATTACACTCAATTAAATATTAATTTAAAAAATTTTTTAAATAATGCTAATGTGAAAACCAGAGATGCATATAAGATGCATATAAAAAACTTGGTATCGAATAAATTAGAAGCAAGAACTGGATTGGAAACTAAATCTACTGCACTATAGCTTAAAGTTATTAGCTTTCACTCCTTTTGTAAATGAGGTCTCAATGTTATGGTTTTAATCTCAATATTTAGAGTTTAAAAGATCTATATTTGTTTGAGGGGTCATTGACTCGGGAAACCAACTTTCTCTTTTCTTGAGTCAAAGTATACTTCAAGTTTTGTGAACTTATTTATCCTTTAAGCTCATAAGTGGACTTCTCTGCAGTTTTACAACTGATGCTCGTACTAAAGTCAAGAAGCTTTTCATTTTAGTGAAAGCGTAAATGCGGAAGCATTTTGTTATTCCGATAATATTAGTAAAACATGCACTGAGTTAATGCTTGCAAATCTTATACCACTTAAAATATATCTTACCTTAATTCAAGGTAATCACAGTTTTTTTTATTGGCTGAGACCTTGAAATAGAATGAGATTTTTATTTATTTTTTAAATAGAAATATTTTATTTATCATTAAATTGCATTAAATGCATTCCATTTAAATAATTTATTTATTAATAAAAAGTTTTAACTATAAATAGAAATGAGATTACAGTTAATTATATTGAGCTGTATTAGATAAAGTAATTTTAAAACACATTTAATAAAGTTTTTTTTACAGTTACAAACACTTTTTTAAATGAGTGTCTTAATCTTATAGCTTTAATTTACATAAATCATGAATGCCTTGAATGCAAAAAATAAGTTATTATTTGATTGACATTTAGATATCGCATTGAAGGAATTTTTGCATTCCAGGTGTCGATATAACATAACTTCAAATAACTTTTTCGGTTTTACCCATTTTCTCAGGAGCCTTAACAGCTTCGCGTAACAGACAATTCAATATAAAGTCACGAGAAGCCCCCCATAGTTTTAGGCCCCATAAAGCCGTCGGCCCCCTAAGAATGCCACTGCGATAAATTTATGGTAAATGCCGGTCTACTGCATAGCCGAGTTATGTGCAGGTCTGGCATCGAACCCGACCGATGTAGTGTATGACGCAATGAATTAGCTGTTATCACCTCAGAATAGATATACTAAATTTCTAATTATTTGAGTCTATTTTTAATAATTATTAATTCTTTCATATAATTTAATTTTCGCCTTTATATTGTACGTTTACTATTACTTTTATAGACTGTAATTATATGTCTGATGTTATTAACTTGAATTCAAATACATCTTTTGGTGGAACTCATAGCAGAGGTTCATTAAGAACTCTTACATTAATAATTAAGGTTTTTGATTATTTCCACAGAACTTAGTTATCGATTCTTTATAAGTCATTAATACCCATCGAATATTTAAAATTCAAATTTTTGATAAGTAATGGTAATTATAAAAGCTAACTTTTGCGTACAGGTACTCAAAATCTAATGATTGTTTTAAGGCTGTTTCCGCCTAATTATTTTAATTATCAAGTTAACCTTCGATTCAATTCTTAATGTCTAATTTTTTATTATTAATTTCCGACAACTTTTGTGGCTATAGTTACACTTAATTGGACACTTTCCGATAGGTGTCCTTGTATTATAGATTATCAATCACTTTAAGCTTAATCTAAGAAATAGAAATTATAATTACATTTTGTAATAAAATTCATTTGTTCCATTGCGCTGTCATTGCGTGCTGAGACAGCAGCAAATAATTCATATATAAAAGATTATATAAATTATTGAAAACGAGCTTAATCGTAGTTTTACTTAAGTCATTTTACAAAAAGTCATTTTTTTGTAAACTAATATTATATCTAAAATAATATTATTTAAACCAAAATATAAAAGTTTATTTCTAAAGAAAAGTTGGATTCAATCCAGAGAAGGCTTAAGTTTTCAAAGTTATCGCTATTTTTGAGAAAAAATTGAATCTATATATTATTAATCAATGCTTATTAAATAAAATTCATTTTTTGATAAATTTCTTATAAATTACCCCACTTATTGATTTATGCATTCATTAAATATAATAAAATGCAAAATAACTAAACTATAATTAATAACTATTTGCAAAAATTATTATTTTCCTCAAACTAAAGCTTAATCTGAAGTAAAATATTTATGGAATAGTTTTCAAAATGATACAAACAAATACCGGTAATTTATTAAAATAAATGTTCGAGATTCTCAACTGTGCAAAGAATACTCTATATCCTTGAATAGGCTTTTGTTAAATCTTGACAGTTAAGTAAATGATTTTCATATTTTTTTTAATGATTAGCTTTTAATGAATTATTATAATGTGTTAAAAGCTTATGAGAAAGTGAAAACTGTTTTCGTAATTTTATTTGAGTTGACGATTATTGCTATAAAAAATGCTAATTTTAACTCATAAGGCAATCAACATAAACGCAAATTTAATGCTCTGTTCATCTAAATTCTCTTTTACAGGAATAAAAGTTAATTTCAAACTGGATTTTATTTCAAATCGTTTTATTTGAGTAATAAATTGGAATTAAATTAAGTTTTTGGGAAACTTTTTTTTAATTTTTTCATTGAGCTTTCAACATAAATTGCAAATAATATACATTGTTATTAACATTAATCATTATGTCTATCATTTAAAAAACTCAACAATCGTTGATATTATGCCACTGTTTGACTGATTCAAACTTACACAGTATGACATCAGTTAAATTACAGGAAAAAATTCTAAGAACTCGAGATTTAGCTTTCAAGAGACACTTATAATTATATTTCCGTTGTTTACTATTAATACAGTATAAGTTTGATTCATGTCTTTTCAATAACATCTCACCCGTCAAGTGAATTAATACTAAATCGGTTTTTTAAAAGACAAATTTGGTTATTGTTTAGGACTGACTTTGAAATTTTTCAAATATTTGATGACATAATACAATTCAATTAGTGATTAAAGAATGTATAACTGTATAACTGCATAACCTTAATAACTGAATAATTGATTTAATTGATGATAATTAAATTCAAGAGATAAGCTCCAAAAATAATTTCTAAGGCTATGCTTTAAATCACGAATTCTTAATATAAAAAGTATGAATTTATTTTAAGTTAAATTAGAAAATAAAACGATTCTCTTCTTCTTTAATTCTATGATTTGAGACGTTTAACTCCTTTTATTGCATAAGGAATAAAAAATCAATTAATGTAAATGAATTAATCAAATATTTAACAAATTGAAAATACAGTTAGTTTGAATATCAATTATAATCCAAAAATTGCTTTATGATACCCTTGACTTTTCACGTGAACAATTTTTGGACAAATTTGCATATTTAGCATTATAAAAAGCAAGGACATTCTGATTCTTTCTTTCACTTATCTTTAATTAAAGCTTAATATCGAGAAAATAAATTTATCGATGACTTTTATCCTAAAGCATAATTCTTATACGATGGAAGGCAAGGGCATTCAGAGAAGAACAGAAGATCTTCTTAGGCTTGGCTTTATTAGTAAAAAAATATGTTCAATCATTTTTTGTAGGAATAGAGTGATAAAACATGCGTTTCTCTACTAATAATGAGTATTATTCAATAAATCGAAGGACACAGTTAATAATCATAGACTGCCTTTTATTTTAATTTTTTAAAAGTAAAGACATTCCTTTTAAAGCAATAAAACCAATTATTTTCTACAGATAAGCACACCATTACTGTACTTAAAACAAAAATTTTCATTCAAATTCAGGCCTTGGATACGTGCCTGAGCTCATGGCTATAAAGCTCATGATATGCAAATTTAAACATTTTAAGCCGAGAACAATTAAATTGCGTAAATCGTTTGCAGCCCATTCTTCTCTTTAATACTGTCCAGTATTTCTAGTTGTGGCGTAATTTTTAATATATTGTCTTTTCATTTTTAGGCATTTCCCACATTTCCCACATTTCCCACTATACCTGTGGCTTAGATATAATCAAGGTTTACGTCTAATGTGTCAGTTGTGTCAGATTTAAATATAAAATTTTCTTTACTAATCGGTATCATTAAAGATATTGTTCTTATTTTAGGTAAAGGCGTTCAAAGGAGTGGCAGTTCTGTCCCTGACCTTCAATCTATCGTGTATTCAATGAATCATTAATTAGAATCTATTGAAGCGATCTTTACATAAATGTTTTGATATATTATATTCTGTTTTCTTATTTATGAGCAAAAACTACCAGAAAAAAGGATTACTTAATGTGATTGCAGTTAGTGATAGTGTCCACCAGAATGCAGAATACACTTAAATTCATGAATTATAATAATCCTTTTTGTTGTTGAATGCGATTTACAGTAAGGATGAATGAGGTCAGCATGCGATGGATTTCGCCATACAATCCATTATCTGAATAATACTGTTGTCATTAATAGCATAGAAAAATAAAACAAACCTATAATTTATATTTTAATGGCAAACCACTACTGTATAGAAAGTTTTCACGACATTCACACTCTCGAATCCGCTTTTTATTTACTCAAATCTTATCCTATTATTAATTAAAGAATTAATTAATAAAATTACTTAAAGCTGCTGCAGCTCTAACTTATGCTCATAGAATTAGTTGATTGATATTTAAGTGTTATAATAAGTTATTGCTTTAATTATAAGCTAATTGTATGGTTTAATTGTTTTTATAAAATTCAAGCATATTTTGAGCTAAAATTCCTTTTGCATTCAATTTTAAGTTCAAAATAAGATTTTGTATTCATATTTAAATTAATGCTAATTCATGATTATTAGTAAAATTTATACAGAATCTCGATAATTAATTTTGTCTCACATTTTATAATTAGTTACCACAATATGAATATATGAACAATAATTACTTCAAACTTTTTATTTTAAAGAAATAAAAAATGATAATTAAAAATAATTAAATGGCTATATTTTTTGTATATTCTCACAAACGCTCTAATGCATCAAACTATAAACAGTAGAAATTATTATTGTTATAAATATCTAATAAATATTACAATATTCGTTTTATTTGGTATAGACTTTCCTGTAATGACTGTATTGAGAGAAAATCTTTGGCAGTACAGGTACTAAAAC
>JAQGCH010000913.1:0-18702 GCA_034699485.1 Nanhermannia elegantula | reverse complement strand
GTACATAATTTTCTGAATGAGTTTTTCTCAAGTTTTATGTCAATTAATATGAGATTTATAGCACTCATATTTTCAAATAAAAGCAATTCTCATTACTTGAGAAGAAATTAAACTATTTATAGGATAATTAATTATTGTTAGTACTGAGCTCTGTCTTTTATATAAATTAATCTTTTTATATCAACAGAATCTAAATATAATTGATTAAAATATAACAATTTTTTTGTAAATTTCATATTCTCTAGTCTTTAATATTTGTCATACATATAATCTAATTTTCAATTAACAATCAAATGCGAGGTTTATTTATTTGTCTAAAAATATCAATTTTCATATTAAATATTTATTAGCACAGTATTTAACCTCAAGTATTAATTCAGAATAATATTTATTTAATATTTAATTATAGTTTAATTAAATTTTGACAACAAATTCATTTTTGAGATATGGTTACAGATAACTTATATCTATCTATATCTATGATATTAATTATAATTTAAATTTTTTAATAAAAATTATTTTGATGTGAATTAATATATGAAATCTGAATAAAACTTAATAAACTTGAAAATATATTTATAAAATTAAAGGAATGAGAATTACGGTACATAAGAAAATAATATAAGATATTGAAAAACTAATACAGAAATAGTTTATGTATTACATTGATATTGCTTTCAAGTTATATTAGTATAATTGATAAAAGTATCACAGAAAGTATATATTATGCTACCTTAGTATTCGACCTTATTTTCCAAATATAGTTACCTATTTTCCAATTCCTTTCTTTCAATTTCGAGTAATTTTTCCAATAACTTTATTTGAATTTCCGGAATTAGATTCTTTAGAATTTTTTAAAAATCGGTTCACTCGATAAGTAAAATACTATTCATTTTGTTTTCAAAGATATACTTATAAAAATAGTTTTCTAATCCAATAAATAATTTTCTGTGAACCAAATTTTTTAAACTTCAACATTTAATAAAACTTTCAATTTTCAAATGACAAAAAAGTCATATAAAGTTTGGCATAAGAAGTGAGTTATGAAAAAAGCTTTGTTATCCTTATAATAAAACTCTACTGTTAGAGTACGAAAACTCACAATCGATTCTCACCATCTTTTATAAACATTAAGAATATTTGGTAGTATTAGTTTACAAAGCATTTTGTTTTCACATTTATCTTAATTTTGTTCAAATTATTACTTCGTTATTATTTTATTCAATATCTTATCCTTTATAAGACTAATTCCCTTAAATTACATCATTTATCAATTGAATTCCCAATACTTTCAATAAACTCTTAGTCTAATCGATTTCTTTATGGATTAAAGTCTGAACTAATTGTACCTATTGATAGATAACTCTTAAACTTTCGCTTAGCTTTTGATCTTATTGTGTAGATTTAGCGTTACTTTTAGAGCAATTACTTTTTCGTTGATTAGAAGTTCTTGAGACCAATCAAAATAAAGAGCTTTACCTGAATTTTAAGTAAACATATTTTCTTTCTTAATAATCCTACAGTTCTGCTACATTTAATTTTGTTGATCACTTCTTCCAACATAAGCCTTTTTAAAAAATGATAATTTGTGATACAATCTACTATTGTTTCCATAATTAAAATTTTTTAATGGTTTATTAAAATAAGGAACTAATGTTCTTATATACAGCAGAAGTATATATCATTTTCCATGTTTCCTAACATACAAAAGAGTCCTTGGATTACAAAATAATCCTTTATTATGCAAGCTATTGAAAACAAATTACTATTGTATTCACTGTGTGTTCTGTTTTTACAATAAATCAAATGCGAAGTCATTTATTATAAATTGGCGGTAATTAGAATCGTATTTAATGAGAATTTTTTATTACTTGAAAATTTATTCATTTGAATCGTTTTATAGAATGACATTTGAATTTAAGCTTAAATAAACAGATACAACAGATATGTATATTGGATAAAATATATTCTGTAGTGGAAGTGTTAAGTCATTTTGTTTATTGTCTTTATTTTCTGTTATTATTATTCTCTATTACGCTGAATCACATTTAAGTAAAAGTCAGGTTATAGTGACTGCACATAAATAAAAAGAGGAAAAATCTCTTCTCTTTGTTTCATCTAAAAAAGCATTAACTCATGTTTTCATATATAGAAAAAATAACAGAAATACATATTTTTCTCTACTTTCATCAAATTTACTTTCCACGAGACATTACCTCTCATTTAGATATTGTATACCTGTTTTCAATTCACGTATAGTTTTCGAAACTTCTAATTTTCTTAATATATTCATAAAGTTTTTCTTCAATATATTTTGGTAATCAATCAATTTTTTTATGCTAAAACTTTTAGGACTTTCTCTAACTTTAATTTAACTTTTTTTATATACATGAAAGTAAAATCATGTCAAACTTGAAAAATGAATCGACTTTATTATAAATAGAAACTTTTAACTTTTTTGTGATTAATATGAGTGCTCGACTCTAATTATTTTTAAAAAAAGATCAATAATTTGATTTCATTGATTCATATAATAGAGTGATTCGTGACGAACCTTTGGAATAGTTTCTGACATAATTCAAAATATTAAATACAGTAGTGGCTGAGAGTCAAATAATAATGGAGTCATTATATAAGCATCACATGAAGTCAAAACAGTATAACTAATGACACATAAATATTTAATAAAGTTGTGCGAAAATGATTAATAAAAAAATTAGATCCAACTTAAGTTATTTGTGTCAAACTAGAGATATTAGCGAAAATTTTCACAATACATGCGATACTCAATAAAATTTTGCTAAAAATAAATTATTTAGCAATGGATTATATGATTCCATAATATTCTGTATTTGAAAAGCTAATAAATTTAAGCCTTAATTCATTTTTAATTGATTATTGTATTTGTAAAATAATTAATTCATTTTTTTATATAAAAATAACAGAGATATGAAATCAAGACAGATAAATGTGGTCTTTTAAATGTCTTCGTTCAGGGAAACATAGCTGGCATAACATTAACTACTCCTGTTTTTATGACTATCCATGATTTGGGATCTAATCGTAAGTAAAATTTAATTTACTAAAAGATTTAAGAGTTATTCCAAATTTGATTTAAGTTCGTTTATACTATTTGTTCGATTATTTTAAAAGTATTTATCAATAAATGTTTAAACTCTTGAGAGTTTGTTTTCTGAGAAAACAAACTTATTCGTAGTGAACACACTTTTCTATTTATTTAAAGACCTATTTTTATTCAAATCTATGCAAATATTTAAAGATGAATATATTAAAAGATTTAATATATGATAATAGATACTGAATTTCACAAACTTGTTGAGCACCCATGTATGGCAAAACTTAAAGCTCGATCCGTATGGATTCACGTGGAAATGCCCGGACAGGAATATGATGCGCCAGATCTGCCCGAAGCATATACCTACCCCAGTATGCATGATATTGGAGAAGATTTGGTTAACGTTCTCAATTATTTCAAGTGAGACAATTCTCCATTTTTTATCTGTCAGAGTTATCATGTTATCCCTTACCAGTTCAAAACCGAGATATTTCTCATATCTATTGTAAGTTAAAATGAATTGTTCAAAGTTGGAGAAAGTTTTCCATTCATTTCTAGACATAACCATTGGTGCGATTTTATAAGTGAACTACATTTTTGTCAAAAACGTTTTCACATTAAAAAACAATTTATATCAGATTTTAACGATTATAACCACTATTTTCAAAGAACGATAACATAAACAATGCTTTGACTTCAGTAAAAAGTTAGAAAAATTGAATTAAATGCTATAATTTTGAAAATCAATTATTGCTATTAAACAGTTGTATTGATATGAAAATAATACAGGTATTTATTAAACGAATGAAATTCTATATTAAATATGAAACTAAATATATTTGAAAACTTATTAACACTAGTAATGAAATTCTCCTAAAGAACTTTAGAATCCCTATAATTTAAAAACCATTCGGTGCAATACATAGGATTCAATTTTAGTAATTTTGAAGTTTGATGCGCTTCTCTACTGATGTAATGAGTTTACTGGCCAAACAAAAATACATGTCCAATAATTTTGTTGTTAGAATTGAAGGAATTGATGAAATTATAAAATTTAGCTCATTTGGTTCTGTACAAGTTAACTATGCTCCATAAAAAGCTAATTCAAATAAATGAATGCCTTTATGCGATCAAGTTTTTGGCAGAATATATTTCACTCCAAATTTGTTCATTAAATTCCATTAATATTTAGGGGTAGAAAACATACAAAAACCTCCCCAGACCTTTTGTCAAAGACTGTACGTTATATGAAATATATACTTTACTTACATCTAATGATAAGAATTAATGTCTTACTCACTCTTACTGGTCCTTAAGATGAATTATGGGATATCTCATGTTTGAATTGATATTTTATCTTCTATTTGTTTTCGTAGCATTTATTTCTTTGTGGACTTTTATGGGAATGTATATAATTTTTCATTAATCTCTTTTTTATTTTCTGGTATACCATAATTTATTAATACAGTACAATATTTAACCATAATTTCTTTCAACGAACAAAAAAGGCATTGAATTCTTTTAATGAAAATAAACTCTATTATGAATTGTTATTAGCATTGATTGTGACAATTCTCTAATATAGGGATCAATATGAATATTATTAATTGAAACTTAAATATAAATTCAACTATTCGTTGAATTGCAATAATTGAAGACTACATTAAGATAGTATTTTCCACTTTTTATTATATTACATAAATTAGATTAATTCTTAATAGGAAATCTTAAAAGCAATGGCAGATAATTTTAATTTTCATAGAAATGCTTTAAGTGCTTCCATAATTTATTCTGCACTCTGAGAAGATTTCATCAAAAATGTACTGACTCTTATCTAAAATATTGAATGGATATTAGAAGAGAAGCGTCAAAACTTGATCAATATTTTGATCTATAAAAGAAATAATTTCTCTGGAATTTGCTTACTGTCTATGTGTTAACAAACTATTAATATCCCTAACAAAGCTGAGAGGCTGCGACTCGAGAAATATATTCTATTCATATGTAAATACAGTTATTTGCAAATAATTCTTCTCATATCTCCAACATAAGTGGCACTTCTCTTTAGTCTCTTATATGCCATTTCAGCCCAAACAGGAAGAGCACCACTTAACTGCTAATCTAATATATGATTTATTTAAGGCCAGATCTTTATGAAAAAACGCGTATTTGTCACTGAATATAAGCCATATTGTGAACAAATAGATTTTTGTATACATTATAGAAATGTTATTTCAAAATTACACTCATTTTATAATATTATTTAAAGAGCGAATGCTCTTTATGTGACATTTCGTGTGATAAAGAATTCAATTTAATAATTTTTTTTGTAACGTCGATATAATGTTGACTCTTCTTATTATATTGACTTTATGTTAGTTGAACAAAATTGGATAACACTTTATTCGAACTTATTTGCGATCATTTATATCTGAACTCATACATTACATTTGGGATCATTTTAATGAGAATTTCTATGACTAAGGTGGTGCGCATCTAATGCATCAAAAATATACAATCATTGAGTACTTTCCAAGTCCAAAATTTTTGCTTTAGGATTTTGGTCTTGTTTTCGCCAATAATTTCATAAATTATGCTCTTTTTATGATTAAAAATATTGATTTGAGATGCTTTTACTTTTAACCGACTCGTGAGCTTATATTTAAAATTCCATTTAATTGTTACCAGTGATGTTCGAGCTATTACTGAGCGCCAAAGTCAGTAAATTCCAAGATTTGAAGACTTTTTTTCATTACCAGTACATAAAACTAATTTATTTTAAGTAAATATGCCATAATGTATGCGATTCTATGTCTAAATTTTTTATAACTAAATAAAAAATAAAATGTGTAAAATTGATACCTAGTATATGATACATGAAAAAAATTTATAATAAAACTGACTTTCTAGCCCGAGCTTCACGCTCAGAGCAGGGATTCCCAAAAGGTGGGTCGTGGCCCAATTGTGGGTTGCGCAGAGGGTACTGTTTGGTCGCGAGAGGATTTCAAGTTTCAATTATGTGTGTGTCGTGGTTCGCAAGTTTCATTTCTGATAACATTTTTTGAATAGCGATCAGAAATGATTACTTATTCTTACTCTGTATTATTATTATTTCGCTGCATTTCTTTTCTTAGTATTCAATTTAATTATAAATCATTTTTTATACGCCTTACAACACGTAATTTTATTATATTAGCCCTTGGAATATAAGAAATTTACTTAATTAAAAATGAGAAATAAAATACAATACAGTTAGAGCCCGATTTTGGCTACACGTTGGTGCACAAAAAACATTTTGCTAAAATCCGACTATGGGTAAAAAAATTTGTTTAAAAAATTATGTTATATTGATGTTAATTTTGAATAATTATGACGAATTCCCAGTTGAAATTAAAATCATTTATTAAATATAGACATTTTTCGAAAATTTAATTATAATATAAAATTTTCGATGAATTTCAGTCAAAAAATATTGCAGAAATCATAGAATTGCTAAAATCAAAACACTGTTTATGATAAAATTATTCCCTCTATAAAATTTACATTTAATTTGATTATAAACAAAATATTTGAGAAAATAGCCTCATATTTGGGAATATTGTTTATAACTTAGTCCTACTTTTATTGCCTAAGTTTGATTGAAATACGATGAGCCGATTTTGAGATATCTTTATTTTTGTTTCTATGATACAAATATTTCCTTCACTGTATGCGTGCTTTGAAAATTCATTGCTATAATGAGGGTTTTGCTATAATCTGAATTGTTTTACATTAACATACCATAGGAGCTAATGGTGCTTTAAAAATGCTTTTCTAAAATCGAATTTAGCTATAACCTGGGTCTAATTGTAATTAAAAACCATTATATACCCTTTTTATTACATTACCGCCGAATTACATACACACAGAATGACATATCTAAAGAACAGATACAGTTTTAAAAATGATTTGAGAATTGTTTTAAAGTCTTTAACTAATATTGTACCTGATATTGACGAAATTTGCTCAAAAAACATTAATTCTATAAAATTCTATCGTTTTAATTAATATATTATTTTATGGATCGGAGACTTCTTTAAAAATTTTGTGGGTCGTCGCCAAAAAAAATCTGTGGGAACCACTGCGCTGGAGCATTGAATAACACAGATTACTGTCTTAGTTTAAAAGAAAAAGATATATGAAATTGTAACTTATATGTCGTATCTCATCAAGCTTGAGATAATATCAAGTTTTACGCAAACAATATATGTGTCAGAATTATAGACTTACTGATGATTTATATGAAAGTGCAACAGTATATCGATTAAGCCTTAATAAAAACAATCCAATTAATGGGATGTACTGATACTTATATCTTAGAAGAAAAGATTCTTGTGATTGGAAGAGCTGTCTTTTGCTTAAGATAAATAAATACAATAGCCCCACCCTATCATTCAATATGATCATTTTTTTGTCATAGAATCCCTAAAATCAATACTTAATCGGGAATCTGTATATTGCAAATCAATTTGCCTGTTATTAGAAATTGCACATTTATGTGTACGCCTGGTGTGTAACCTTATCTTAAGATTGATGGTCATAAATGAAGTTTACCTTTCGTTGGGTTAAGAATTTGCTTAAGAAAACATTTAATACAAAATTTCTAGCGTTAGTCTTACTGTCTGTTACTTTACCATTTGAGGCTTTCATATATGTTACCCAATCATATTGCATAAACTTTTTAATTCATTAGGTCTAATGTTATTAATAATTTTGATTTAACAAATCATTTATTGATAAAAATAATGATCAAAATAAAAATGAAAACAATGTTATAATAAGAGTAAATACTTGTAATAATGAAGAATTCGGAAATAAAATTCTTTCTCAAAATTGCTTTTTTATGCTTTCATTAACTTCAAAATGTAATATATGAGTTCTGGCTATGAGCCAATTGAAGCGAATTATCTTTAAATTGATGGTTAGAGTCAACGGGGGATAAGATATTCAATTGAATCAATGCTGCATTATATAGACTTTCCTCTTATTAAGAAAATTATAAATTTTATTGTTAAGTCTAAATAGGCTTTTAATTTGAATACTTTTCAGCATTAAATATTGCGTTACTTTGGGTGAAGGCGCGGGCGCTAACATCATAGCAAGATTTTCAGTAATTATAATATATATTACAAGTCATTAATGCTGTTAATTAATGAAATGCAAAGTTAATAAAGTTTTATAATTAGATGGCATTTCCGGACCGAGTTTTGGGAAATATATTAATTCACTGCACGTGTAGTGTTGAGAGTGTTATGCAATACTTTCACGACAAAGTAATTATGCATTTATTTAGTTTTTAATTTAATTTGAATAAATCTAAATATATATCAAACTTTTACTTATGTTTTATTCTAATTTTATAAACTTGAATAAAAACCAACCACCAGATGATGACCTGGAAGTTGAATACTTTGGGCATGAATTCGACAGCTGAACAATATCTAGTGTTTCATAAGTTTGGAACGGTATGTATGTCTTATATGCATTTAATTAAATGCAAGGCATAAAAACATAATTTATATAAAGATATTCTTTTATCTCAATTCGTTTATTTGCATGAATTAATTAACTTTGTTTTCATTTCTCTTCCATTTGTATGTTTATGAATGAAATCGATTTCTGTCTTCAAATCGATATGCTTTCAATTCTTTAATGCATGAAAAAGGCTTTAGAGGTTTGAAACTATGTTTTTCTAACTTTAATACTCATTTAAATAAGAAATTAATCTTTTATTTTATGCTTAAAATGTATAACTTATTAATTAAATGACAGCAAAATGTCAGCAATCAAGACAGGGATAAAGTGATACAGGACTACATCAAAAGACTGCACAGCCGTATGAATCCCAAAAATTTGAGGCTTTATGTCGAATCTTATCTCTCGTAAGAAACTGTTTTAAACTTAAAATAAAACGTTTGAGTCAAATAAATTAATTTAAAACAAGAAGAGCTCAGATTTCAAAATTATTCATAAGTTTATATTAAAGCAAATAAAAAGTTTGGATGAAAGAGTGCGAGAGCGAGAATTCAATTTTAATAACTCGCCGTTTTTAGACTTAATATATGAAAAAATATGCGGCGGTATTAATCTTAACCGCTAGTTAGAGCCCTAATACGGTATTGATTATAAGTGACCACATATTTTGAATGATTTTTGATTTTAATTGAGTTTTAAAACTTTCAAAAGTAAATACAAGACTATATGTATGTATGTATGTATTGTTGAGTGAGGCGCTGATTCTATTTTGTAATAATAAAGATCAGATAAAGGAGAATCAGCGCCAGACTCAACAATGACAATTGGGTCGTTCGTTAATATAGCAAATTTGTTCTCAACTGTTAAATATAAATCCAAAGTCAAAATTTAGACATAAATCCAAAATAAGTGTGTCATTTAAGTTCCTGACATCACATCCAACATGACATCAACCAAAATGATTGAGCAAAACTTAAACTAATTATAATCTAATCCTAGGTTTGGTTAAATCCTTACATTAAATTAATTTGATTTACTTTTAGTTTTATGATAAAGTTTGGTAGAGATATGCGGAATGAGGTCTATCGCATGGTTATACTTAACTTAATATTAAAATTCTAAACTTAAAGAACTGACCGGTATATAAAATATACAGTAAAATATCATCTTTAGAATAAATGAGATCACAGATAAAAAATTCGATTCTTAACAAAAGAACCCAAATTCTAAATGTTTTTGAAAAAGATTTAAAATACTGTATAATATAATGAGAGGATTATTCCCTGTTGTTCATGAATCTGATAGCAATACTCTGCAAAACTCAGCCTTAACTGAGACATTTTGATTCTTATTAATTGTACCGGTATATGAATCGAGTCCCAAAAAAGAAACCTTAGAACTTAGTAAAAAAATATGGGGCTATTCTGGCGAATGTTGTCCGTATTGTTCAAACTCGCGCTTATTCTCCTTTATTTTGATTAAGGTTTGGCGCAATTTATTGTCAGTTCCTATTTACACATTCGAATACTATAAGAATAAGCGCGAGTTTCAACAATACGGACCACATCCGCCAGAATAGCCTAAAAGTTATTTTATATTGTTAATGGTTGTTAAGCCCTTTAAAGAGAAAAACTATTCCTAAGATTACTTTTCCGGGACTTCCTTCATATATAAAATGCTAAAATATCTTTTCTCAAAAGTCGCAATGATTTGACCCCATTGTTAAAGGACAAGATGAAAGTGGACACAATGTTGACCTCAGGGTCGCGTAGTTCGCACGCTCATCACGTCGACCAAATGCAAGCAGCAATGGATCCGAAAATCACTACAAGAGTAAAACTTGATGATTGCGGAGATGTATTACAAGACGCACCAGAAGCTTTCGCTTATGATCTGCTCCTCTTTTGTCAAGGATTAGGACTTTGTTAGCATTTTCTTATTTATTAAATATATTCTTTTTTTATAGTTCTTTAAATATTATTCTTTAAAATAACTTTTGATTCCAAGTCAAACTCATTTTTTTGCATATTTATAGCGGTCCACATTATTTGAACATTTTCTATAACTCTTTATTAAATCCGATTTCATTATATCAAAAATATTTTCAATTCTGTAGTTTTTTTTAACTGATTATCATTTCTTTCTTATGTAATATAGTCTCAGCTCTTCCTGTTTCACGTCACGGATCTATTTGTGCCTAAAAAGTGCAAAAAAATTGTGAAGAACTTAAGAAGAAAAGAATTGCGAAATAATTTTCATTTGATATTATTTAGAATCACATTTAGAATATATATAGAAAATGATTACTTTTGAGAATAACATTCAGTTTAGTTTAGCTCTTATTACAAGACTAATATATTTTGTTTTGAAAAATTATTTTCTAAAATATCAATCAGTATTGTTGTGATTATCAGTGTGTTTAATATTGTGCTCCAATTTATAGCATTGTTTGGTTGTCTCGATTCTTGTGAATAGGTTTATAAAACAAGATTAAAGTTTAGGTAATTTTTTTCTACTTAAGACTTAGTTTTTGAATTTGGAGAACACAATATTTAGTGCACTTAACTTCAAATGTTATTTTATTTAAAATATATGATTGCAACTGCACAATAACTTATGAAGTTTATACATGTATTACATATACTTTCAAATATGTTATATATATTATAAAGTTTAGACAAATATATTTATTAATTTGTTTATTATAATTATAAATACTATTGTAGATTAGGTTTACCTTCTTTTAGAATAAGAGTAATGGTAACAAAATTGTATGATTTAATTATTGTGATAATTGTATAATTAAAACATTGTATTACAGTAGAAACAATTCTTTAAAATGTTTAACTTTGCTAATTATAAGTTTGTCTGCAATAAATTTAAATCGCACTGTCTATTAGGCTGAGTTCACATTCCAAATACAGTTACTGTAGACCCTGTAGACAGTTCTTTAGATTTGATTTTACTATTTATTACGGCATTTTAATTGTTATTACATATTGTTATTGAAAAAATACAAAATACTAAGCATTTGTAAGTAGTACAGCACCGTAACCACCAATTTTGGTGTGGACCCCAATAAAGTTGAAGCCACGCACACAAAAAATTTTATTTTGTGACTTAAAAGGAGTACAGCTAAAAAGTTTATATAATTAAAATCCAAAAATTAAGTTAAACTTATACATAATAAAATTTTGAGCTAACACCTCCCAATTCCTCCTCACAAGGGGGTTAGAGTTTGTTTTTAAACTGTAACAAATTTCTCAATTTATGCAAATATATAATAAAAAAATTTGAATTGTTAGAGCAATGTTTGATTTATATTGATGAATTACTTTTATATCGACGATCAAATTACAGTTTTTAATTATTTCAAAACTTTTATAAGATTGTAATTTTATTAATCCAAGCTTCAAATCTAAACTTTGCTTTTATGGATAAGATTTTTTGGTTATATATTTGTATGAATTTGGAATTTAGTTAGATGTTAAAAAATAAAACCTCTTTTTATTGGTTAATCGAGAGGCCATAAAAATTTTATTATAAATAAAAACTTAAATTCTAACTAAAATCTGTGGGTCAGATCGCGAATATCCCTTCTTCGAGAATGATTAACAAGAATATGAAAATCCCATTTAGACATGTATTAACGGAACAGAAATATCAACTATTAATATCTGAATATTTCAACGTTTGTATGAATTTGCCACATATGAGCTTAGAGTCTAACACTCAAGGTTTGAGCTGAGACTATGAGCAGTGTTCCTCAGGCTCGGCGGCTCAGTTTTTAGTCAGGCTCAGGCTCATGTTTTAGCTCAGGCTCACTTTAAGTAAGCCTATGAGCCTATAAACAATATATGCAGGAAAATAGCAAAAGTTTTCAAATATTTTTTCATAAATATTATATTATAAAATAACTGAGAAACATGAGAAACTGAGGTAATATAATACAAAATTGTCTATTCAGACATAAAATGTGTTCTAAATATATGCTCATAGCATAGAATTTCAATTTTAAACAATCAAATTTTATGATTTGACTAACTTTAAAACAAGGTCAGGCTCGAGGCTTAAGGGTGTCAGGCTCGGCTCAGAGGCTCAGCTTCTTGTGATTTTATCAGGCTCAGGCTCGCCAACGAGCCTTGAGGAACACTGACTATGAGTTATATAATATATTTTACAGTGGATAATCATTTAACGAAAGAGTTGGCAACATTTTCATGGAGGCAGATGTTACCACATTAGAGGAAACATTAATAAACAATTAGATCTCTGCTTATTTGGTTGTGTGTCAGTAATAGGACAATAACATTAACATGTAATCACTTAAATCACAACTAAAAACATTTCAAACTATTATTTATTTTACTATCAAAGCCCTGAAGAGGAGTATGGATTTACTCAAAAATGTTCGACTATTTTCTAATTAAATTAAATTAATTTTATTTTATAATTTTCACTGAATAAAGAGTTAATAAATAAATACATTTTCAATGAGCTCAAACATATTCTTGTAGTTTTAACCCCTTTCGACCCCTTTTGACCCCTATCTAGTACTGCTGGGAACTCACACAATAATCTATTGAATTCTCAAAAGTCGAAGACAATGTTGCACTCGAAGCAAATTAGAGACAATCGTTTTTCGATTTTATTCTTTTTTACAATAAAGAAAAGTTTTTTTGCGAAATCGCTCATCTCTGCTATTAATAAGAGGTGGAATACGCGCTCATATACAATATAATTAACTGATAATTAATATCTGACAACAATGTCAATGAATGTTTGAGATACACTATAATATTTGAGAGTAACTTATCCTGAGTGTGATTCACATCTTTTTATGGCTTATCAGTTATATTAGTTCTTTAATTGTGAATATAGTAATATCGATACATGTATTGGTGTCTTATGTGCTTCAGTCTTCACAAAAGTCAACTTTTCGCCAAATTACAACATTTTTGACCCCAACCAGTGCCGTAGCCAAAAATGTTTGGTTGTGGGCCAGGTATAGGAAAATTCTAAGATTTCATAGTTTATGAAATTGCTACAGACCTACACTTGGACGTCTCAAAATGCTTGGGTGCCAGTGCCCCCTGACCCCTACCTGGCTACGGCACTGACCCTAAGCCCAGAGATCTCTGCAATACTAACCCAACCCACCCAACAACCTATTGACCAATGAAAGTACTTTTAATGTGGTTGTACTGTATATACTTTGGTTGGTTTCTATGCACGCGTTTGGCTTTTGAAAAATGCAAAATAGTCCACATTTCACAAACCTATGCATACACTGTATTACACAAATCTATAACAAATGTATTCTGTCATAGTTTTGAAAACTTTTCTCATTTAAATATGTCATAAAATCGATGTCTAATAATCTCCTATTGAGTAAAATAACTAACTTTTTTAACTTTTAATTTTAAAAATTATTTTAATAAAGATTTTCTTATATTTATTTTTAAATATTTTGGTATCTTATTAGCCATTAGTTAATAATGATTTTTAACGGATAATTCATTATAAAAAAGTACGACATTTTCGTAAAACAATTAATTTGATATAATGTTAAAATGAAGGAAAACTTACGAAACAATATTACATTATATGCCAGATATAAAGCGGTCTGTTTTTAACATATAAAATAGTGTTATCTCAATATAATTCGTACTAAAAAAAGTTAGAAATTTTCGATATAAGTAAAAAGTATTGCTCTTTTAGTTTCGTTGTCAATGAATTCCATATGTGAGCAATACTTCAACGCAAACAATTTTTTGAGAGTAAATAAATGTAATAAATGTTCATTTAATGGCAAATTCATCGCTATTTCAAACACAGGAATCATTTGTTTTACTAAATAGTAATCAAAATATTATATTCTAAGATCAGAATTAATTGCAATTTAAAAATCAACTCAAAAGTGTTTAATAATAATAACAAAACTATAATAAATGTGTAAATAAATAGCAAAACAGTTATTAATAAACATAAACTCAAACGTAAGCTGTAATTGAGTTGAATGTTAAATAGCGATTGAAATGAACTCAAAATCATATGAAATGATAATTAAATAAATAAATATTAGATTTGATGGTAAACTAGAATTGTATACATTTATACGTATTTGTGAGCAATAAATAAATCGAATAATAGATAGGAATTGAGTGGAGTTATTATGCGATAGAATGGAAAGTATGGGAAGCGCTCGCTTTCTGCGCCACCACAACGGCTCTGTCCGCGGCGTCGCCTACAGTCCCACCGATCGGTACCTCTTCTGTTCGGGCGCTTATGACGGCAACGTCTGCTTATACCACGCCTTAAGAAATGAGTTGATTAAGAGCTTTCACGTCACGACTATGGGTTTGGCCAGAAATATAAATGCCGTCCGATTCACTAATGATGGACAACGGGTCAGTCAATCCATTCCACACTTTCATCACTGTCGACAAATCGCTTTTAATTATCATTATATGCCTTCATTTCATTTGCTTTAGAAGAATAGCCGAACAATGGCTTCCCGTTTGTCACTCTATACCCCCGAGTCTAATGTTTTTTTCATTTATTTGTTATTTTTTTTATTCAATTATTTGCCCCAATACTAGAGTTCATTTAATATATAGTATTTGCAAAAAAATTATATACTTTTTTAGAAAATTGATTGCAATCGAGAACATAGAGAAACTACTTTTTTCAATAAGTGACCCATTTGTGAGTCTAAACCATTTCTATAGTAAAAAAAAAGTGAAATTCAGGGCTTTTCTAAATTAAGTTATTTTTAGTATTCATTAATATTTTGCATTTAAAAATTCTTTTTTAAGACTAGTGTTTGTAAAAATTGACTTAAAGCTAAACTAATATTAAAGGAAAAGTTTTGCTGATTTGCCGCAAACAATAGGTTTTCTTATTTATTAGCTTTCAATACCTAATAAATGTCTAATTAATAGCATTACTATATTATTACTACTTTTGGTAGCAATTGATGTGTTTTATTACCTATGAATCAACAAATTAATCATTTATTTCACTATAAGTAATGTTTTAATGATAGCTATTCTTGCAGTTAATCATAACTTATAATTGTTTTTGAGTAAATTTCTTACAATCATTAAATATATTATTAAAAGTTGACTAAAATAAAGTGCATTTAAACAGATATTGGCTGCCACTACCGCTCGTCGTTTAACAGTACTCGATGTGGAAACTGGTCAGCAATTGATGTCTTACGACAACTGTGCCTTCAATGGACGCGAAAGGGCCGCTCTGGCCACTGATCCCATTTGTCCGCATTTAGCTGTCTGTTCGTGTGTTAACGGGAAAGGACTCACTCTATTTGATCTCCGAATGCCTCTGCCATTAGATTTTATATTCGATGTAATAATTCATTCATTTTTAGTCATATTTTTTCTTTTCACTCATAAATCGTTAGTGATCTTTATCATAACTTATATTCTTTGTTATTATTCTATTCCATTCGGTTTTAACTTTAAACTTTTTGACCGTTTCATTAAGTAATGTATTCTTTTAGTAATAATTAATAGGAATAGAAAAGAATATAATTTTATGGTTGAAGTTATGATTGTTTTAGAGTTTTGTTTAGATATCAAATGCATTATAGTTTTGTATTTATAGCTTGAGTAACAAGTATTGAAACATAAGTTAATGATATGAATATGACTGCAAAACAAAATCTAATTAACAATTTGAATGCTTTGATGACAGTTACATCCGGATGTAATTCGTGACATAACATTCCTTCATAACAGTTGGCCATTCGTTAAATCACATCAAAGTGCTCTTCTTTCACTCTCATGTCAGGGAATCGTTAAGGTATTCATTCTTTTATTACAATCATTTCATTGCATTGTCATTCATGTTATGCATAATAACAAAATCAAACATAATATAAAACAATTATCTTATCCCTAATTATTGTTTATCTAATCCCTTATCACATACGTACTGAACATATTTTACAAATCAAATTGATTTGAATTTAAATATTAGGAACAGATCTGAGATCTCTATTGACTTAATAAACAAAACTTGTTTAAGACGAAGTTCTATTTTATGATTTTAGTATAAATACTAATTTAAAGAAACGTTTAATTAATTGCAATAAAGGCGACAACACTTGACGGGCGTTTTCTGCACTGTTTCGAAGTGGGCCACGCGTCCAACACAGTGGCGCCCACTCCAGAAGAATATGGGTCTGCATTGGACGACGGCTTCTCCTCTGTGATGATGGTCGGCGGCGCTTCCATTTCCAGCTATATTCCTGATTCTGGTATTCAAGAAAGACAACAGTCTTCTGACTTTGGTTCACAACAAATATGGAAATTACGTTATTCTAGTAATGGAAGCATTTTATATGCGGCCGGAGATGGAGGTGTTATCAGACGGTATCGAAGATATCCTAATTATCATAAATGTTTGGGTGAATTATTTAGGCATAAGGGAGACGTTCAGGATATGGACATTTCTCCATACGATGAATGTAAGCCTCTTTTCTATTTTCATTTCATAAACGTTTCTCTTTTTATGTTCTTCTCTACTGTCCTCAAATTGAATCATTTTTTATCATTTTTTATCATTATTTTATAGTTATGTTAATATTCTTGAACTTCATTTATTATTTGAGTTTCTATTGTTTCTATTTTATCTAACTTTTTGGTCTTAATGTTGATTTTTATATCATTGCAAAGTTTGTTAATCCGTTTTAAGTTTTTTTCATTAACAATATTTTGAGAACACTTGAGTTGTGTTCACTAAATAACCCATAATAACAAAGAAGATATCAGTTATAGAGATATGATTTAATGCTTTTAACTCAATGCCATTGGAATCAGATTGCAGTTTATGAATCAGATAAAAGGTTAACCCAAATAATTTAGAAAAATTGTTAATCATATCTGACTTGCAATACGTTACCAGAGAGTTATCATTATAACAATAACATTGAGCTCCAAACCTGATCTCTTTAATTGACTTATGTTTTAATTGTATTTATGTTTAAATAAATATAATTTAACTTTTATTAACAGCTCTTTTGTGGAAAAAGTTTATGATTCATATTCTTGTGTTTATCAGTTATTTATAAGTGTTATCTCTTTTTCATAGTTTTGGTGACCGCTTCCAAAGACAAAACTGTTGGTCTCATATGTTTGGGTGCACCCAATCACGGGTGGACTCAATATTGCGAATTATCGTGACATCAATTTAGATACTAAACAATTTAAATTTAATTATTATTATTGAAGATAATTATAGACAAATAAATCAACAAAACTTCACATCATTTTTGTAAAGAATTCAAATTTCAAGTAATTTGAATGAAAAAAAATAATATATTTATTATGACATATAATTGAGTGAATATATAGCTAAACATATTCTAATTTCTATATATAATACGACACATATTACACATGTTCTTAAAGTTAATGTTTTGTTCAAAGAAGACTTGTCTTTATGTTGAGCTTTTCATATATTAATCTTAACATATTATTTGCCATTAAGAAGTTGTGAAATTTAGATCTTTGACCTCAGTTTTGTGACCTCAACTCATTCCCTCTCAAAATATGTTTTCACTAAATGTTAGTTAAATTAGTTATTAATTATATTTATCGGTTATTATAGTTATTATTTGATCAAAAAGTTTATTAATACTTATCATAAAATGAAGAAATTATTTGTGATTATTATTAATATAATTTGAAAGCAAATATATTATCTGCAGAAAAATGAACAGTTATTTTATGCAAAAAATAAAATATCAATAAATAGATTAATTGTATTCAAATATATCAATATCTATAAAAAAAAGTTCTATAATAAAGATAATAAATTTCATGAAATTATTTTGTTCTTTATTACGATTCAGGGATACGGAAATAAAATGATAAAAATTAAATATAAAATATTTAATTAAAAAGTAGACTAATGTGGAAATGAGAATAATTTTTTAAAGTAATTGTCGTTTAGTTTCAATAATGTTTGCAATTGTTCTGTCATTTCATCTAAATTTATATATTTTAAAATATTGAGTTCTATAATAAACACACTAAACAGTAAGAATACTTGATGTTGAATAACCCTTACCTATGCTTTACTAT
>JAQGCH010000912.1:0-18703 GCA_034699485.1 Nanhermannia elegantula | reverse complement strand
AGCAATTTTAAAAAATAGCGATATTTGAGATTTTTACTATGTATAGCCCCCAAACCTAAAATCCTGGCTACGGCACTATCTATCGTCGTGGAATTTATGTTTCCCCTGTATAACAAATTGTAAAAATTAATTCTATTTTTTATATTAAACTTAATAGAATATTAAATTAATTTATTTAATAAATAGACTTTTTTGCATATTTATATAATAATAGTTGAGAAATAGATTTACATAAAAAATTAATTTATTATTTATGGAATAATTAAATACATACAGTATTCATAACAGAATTTCATTTACTTGAAATCGATTTACAATAAGAAATAATTTATTTAATGTTTCCAGCAGTCTATGGGTCTCAGAGTCTGATACTTATAGAAAGGAAAATATATTTTTAAGATTATTATAAAATATCGCATAAATATGTATTCAATGTTTGAAAAACATTTTACTTATTTAAATAAAATAATTATTCAATTAAAAAGTTTAGCAAAATATATATTTTACATATTTTGTTTGATGGGATGTTTGTTTCAAATTTACGAAATTTGTGAAATTTATTTCTCATACGAAACAACAACTAAAGTGGGATACGATACAGAAGAGTTGATTTCTTTACCTGCGGTGACATTATGTGGGCATAAATCTTCATTCATAAGAGATGACTATATGAATGAATTATTGGGTAATAATAGTGATCAAAATACTAAAGAAAAACACATTCATTTAATTAGAGCTTTAAATAAACTCAATATTGAGAAACAATTTTCAGCTTTAATTACAGCAAATGACATATCAAAAAAATTCTCCTGTTTTGTAAAAAGCACAATGGTTTTAAACGACACGGGAAGGCATGTATACTGTCATGTGATAACACCTATCAGAATAAATATTAATTATGATACCTATTGTTTTACACTATTTTCTCAATTAAACCAAGAATCAGGTGAGAGATATTTAGTTAATCCTAAATCTCTAACCGGAGGTCATCTTATGATACAATTGATGTTCTCATCAAATATGAGTTTAAAGACAATTAATTTGCATTCAAGAAAGGAATCACTGGTAGAAAATCAAAAATGGATTTCAATATATTTATATACCAGTAATGAAAAGTATACGGGAATCAGATATCAAAAAACTTATGTTCAACTTATGCCCAAACCGTATAAAACTTCGTGTTTTGACTATAATTCTATTGGTTACAGATCAAGAGCTCATTGTTTATCTGTCTGTATAAAGGATTACTACGAAAGAAATTATGATTTTTGGCCTACATTTCTATTTACAGACAATATGAATAGCAGTTTATTTATTAACAAAACTTTGGGTGAGACAGAAAAATGGGAAGTAATGACCAATTGTGAAAAATTGTGCGGAAAATGGGCCGACTGTGTCACTGAATATTATAATTTATTTCATGAAATAGAAGTAATAAATAGTCACAAATATAAAAATATGACAGTTATTGCTATAAATCCCCCCACTTTACCGATGACTGCTCTCATACATTCACCTAAAATACGAATCGAGGAATTCTTGTGTTACATAATGAGTATAATCAGTATGTGGTTCGGTTTCTCTATATTTATGTTATCGGATGTTTTTATCTTAATATATAATAAATTTTGTTTTACAAAACATAATAATTTCATGATTGTTGAGCCAAATGTTAATCTGAAGGTAAATAATTATTTCAAAAGAAAGCATTTATTTATGAGAAAATTTTGAAAGAATTAAATTAAATTAAACCAAATTAATAATAATTTTTATTTTAAGTTCAAGTGAAAGAAAAGTTTAATAATAAACTTTTATGGGTCAAAATAGAAACTTTTAGCCTAATTTGCATTTTTGCTTAAATTGCTTAATTTGTTTAATTTGCTTAAATTGCTTAAATTGCTTAATTTTCTTAATTTGCTTATTAGCTTTTAAATTCACTATGTTGTTTACATGTACTATTACATTAGTACCCACTTATATTGTACCCATTTTTAGTGAATCTTCGTTACAGTGAATGAAAATTTAGGTTCATTTTAGTGCAAATTCTCTACAAATAATGTTAAAAATATCCCTTTATAGTAAAACCTAATTATAGTGAATAAAGTTTACCGGTCCCAAGCGATTTACTATAACTGGGTACTACTGTATTTTATCAGGTATTCACGCTATATACATTTATAATTTAACTAGGTATTATAAGTTGTTCAGCAAATTTCCAGTGATGTGGCGCTTCAGAATTGGTTGCATATATAAATAATATAAATAAATAAGATATAATATGAGCAGATTTCAGGAAAAACTGCACTTCAAACATTTGTTTAAAACTATAACAAAAAGCCTATAACTAACATAAATGCAAGGCTTAAAAAATGATCACTTATCTAAATAATCCAATTATAAGAGTTCACAACTTGAATCTATTTATAAAACGCTTTAAGTTTTTAATTCAACATAATATTTGGTTTACGTATTCAACTCAAAATCATTGGTTTTTCCATAATCTGAGATCAATATTGAACCTAATAATAAGTTGAATCAAAAACATAAAGCCTTTTATCAAAGAATTGAAGTTTTAAACTCATATCAATAACGTTTCCCGTATTTCCATTTAGATCAGTGATAAATTCTTAAGCCTTGCATTTATGTTAGTTATAGGCTTTTCTTTATATTAAATAAAATATTTTGAAGTGCAGTTTTCCTGAAAATAATTCATATATTATAGTGATTTTCTTAAATTAAATGCACATAAACTGGCAAATCATATTTCTATTTTATTAAACCGAGGCATGTGTTTGAATAATACAAATGAGACGCACAACAGGTTTACTGTCTATGAGAGTTTTTTTGCCAGTGTTATAAAAATACGTAAAAATTCGTGTAGTTATGTATAGAGGAATATGGAAAACCCAGTGAACTGAGTTCAATATGATGTTGATATCTAAATGTGTTATAAGTTATAAGTTATAAGATATCATTAGATTAAAGATCAGAACTCATATCGTAAAAGTGTTTTTTTTATAAATAATGTCCTAATTCCTAATTCCTAATTACATTTTCTAATCTAATTCATGAATAAACATTAAAAAGTTTCATAAACCATTATACAGAGTAGAGGTCTAAAACATGAAATTTTTTTAAACCCGCACCCGTGAAATCTATAACCCGCACCCGTGAAATCTATAACCCGCACCCGTGAAATCTATAACCCGCCCCCCGCACGTACCCGCAAAATTTTTAATCCAAAACATTATTCCCTAAATTTTGTTAAATTATTTGATATATATTTAAATAGAGCTTTTATTAAATTTAACCATCAATTTTTTAATCCATACAAATAACAATAATTTCACAAATAAAATTTGTTATACAGTAAAACTTGTGTTAGCGACCACTTGAGGTGCGACCGGCCAGATATTTTGACATACACTGCTATTTTCAATGTATAAGCATCTGTGTAGAGCAACCACCTATCTAAGCGACCACTATTTTCGCTAATACAGGGGTGGTCACTTAACACAGGTTTTACTGTATTAGCTAAAGTTCAGCCTTTAAATCTAGGTTTTTATTTTTTGAGGGTTTTTAAATTAAATTTCTTCAAACCCGCACCCGCAAGAGTCTAACCCGCGGGTGCGAGTTTATATTTTAGACCTCTAATACAGAAAAACTGTGAAACTGTATTGTGTAACATATTAAAATTTGGAGAAAATGCATTAAAGCTTTTATTAGAAAAAATATTTTAGTTTATTTTTAGTTCATAAATGACATTATTATGCTTTATATTTATTTTTTATGACAGTATATCACACAGTTATTACACAATAATCTTTGAAAAACATAATTGTTGTTCAATATAATATTCGACTTTATATATATTATTTTAATTATAGAATGCATTTTGAATATATATATTTGTCGTTTACTGTATGCTTCAGTATTAAAAAAAATTTTATTTGTCAAATACAAAGAATATATATAATTAAATAATTATTATTATGCCTGAGTCCAGAATTAATGGAATTATTGAATTTATAAGTGATATTCATTTACCGCTATATAAATACGGACTCATTCACAAAAATAACATCAATTATTATTTTAAAAATGAAAAACACAGGAGATGTCAAAAAATTAAATCGTATTTAATTACTTTATGCCTCTATATTAGTATTTTTCGTTTCATTATTTATTTTTTATTATTCAAAAATATAAACCATAACCTTATTTATAACGACCCCGTGAAATATGTGGGAGGAATCACAGAATTTTATTACTCTTTGCTATTAATAGTTTCTATTCTTTCCTCAAGAATTATCTTTATATTTAATTTTAGTAATAGTTTTCATTATAAATGGATTGAAATCATTGAGATTTTGATGGACTCTCGAAATAAGGACGATATGGGAATCAGTGATAAATATGAATTTAAAAAATTTATTAAAATAACCAAAACTCTCAGAATTACGATAACTTATGTTACTTATTCTGGAGCTTTATTAGCATTTCTTTGTCAGTCTTCTGTAGTAATACTTTTTTATGATTCAAATAATATAATATATGGGATAATAAACGCCGTTTAGCTCGTCTTGTCGGTGAATTTGAGTGTTTTTATACTAATGATAAGTTTTCTCTATTACTTTATTGTCTGTTATTATTGTAAAATAAAACTAAAATTATTCAATAATAAGATTTCAAGATTTAGAGTTTTTTCCCAAACTCGAAAAGTATATGAAATACTTAATGAACACAACAATATAATTATCGATATAATAGATTACAACAGATTTTGGAAGAAATACTATTTTGTAATCATATATTGTTTAATACCAATAAATTTACTGCTTTTGCAACAGCTTTTATTTGAAAATTTAATGTTAATAACATTTATTCTAAACATGACTTTTACAGTTGCATTCATATTGACTCAAATGATGTTCAATCTATTGACCGCTTCTGTTAATAGAGAGGCTTCAAAATCATATAAGTTTTTGTATAAACTTTTTATTGTTAAGTCATTATCAATGAATACAAAATGCAAGTTAAAGGTATTCTTAATGGGGTTTACATTTTATTTATCGTTACTTAAGATTTTTCTAACCTTTACCTAAATGATTGAGTTAACAAATAATTTTCTCTAATAATATGATTTGAAATAATTTCGATCATTTAGTTATTGAATACAATGGAAAGAGTGGTCAACAAAAACACTTTAATCGGATTTTCTTGTGGTAAACAATTTGTTGTGACACCAAATATAGCATTCAAAGTAAAGTGTTTTTTATATCAAATCAGTTTTATGTAAATTCTTTTTTAACTTACAATTTATTTAACAGACATTTACACTATTTATGCGATTTTTCTTATTGACGAATAAAATTGCAAACACTTTCAGAACGAATTAACATTTCATTAACACTCAGGGAACATATCTTTAACACTGAAATTTTTGCCAAAACTAAAAAAAACATTTTCATCAGCCAACTCCCTAATGAGAGGAGATCTCACTGAAGTCCATGTTGAAAACCAGTGAGATTTATAGTGGAAATATATATAAAGGTTGGACTCAACTTGTATTTAATTTTATACTAAGGTTTATTGTATTTTTTAAAAATTGTATCAAATAAAAAAAATGTTTATATGTCAAATAAATTCACCTTTCAATTGAATAAATGGTTAAAAAATATTTTTAATTATTATAAATTATTTCGTATTTTTTTATGACATGTCACTTAAAATTTTCTAATTACAATCCTGGTTACGGCACTGTAGACCAGCGGTTCCCAAATGGGGTACGCAATTGTTTTAATCATTACACTTGGCTCGGCATCAATAACCAGATATCTACAGCACTATAATAGTATACAGATATGAGGTTATTGCCAACAAAACTCGTATGCTTTGGTGTTCTATTGAACACAATAATGAATAACAGCACGTGAGCCGTATCAATGCTAACGGTATAACAATTTAATTATGCCGTATAATGATTCAAATAATTGCATACCCCATTTGGGAACCGCTGCTGTAGACAACGATAGTAAAAAGCTTCCGGGCTTTTAATTTGTTTTATTAGTGTTTTGTTTCACTGTTTAAATGTTTCCTTTTCTTTCGTATTAAATGCTGACTAAAAGAGGGGACTAAAAGACTCAAAGGAGGGGACCAAAGGATAATTTTTCATAAATTTTTATTTTCAGAAAAACACAAAGGGGGGACCGAGCACTGCATTTTTGAAAAATAGCCCAAAAACTGGACGTATGGCGACCCTAATTCTGTCTGGTTATCTCCTGTTTCAGAAAATTTTTGAAAAATGCATTGCTTGGTCCCCTATTTGGTTTTATAAATAATTATTAAAAAATAATAAAAATATACCTTGGTTACCCCTTTGAAAGAAAAATTTCCGGTTTTTTGACTGACCAAACCTGACACCCATAGTTTGCTTGTTGGTAAATAAATCTCGAAAACAAATATCTAATTTAAAGCTCACCTCAATTTATATGCTTTATTTCCTGTATTTCCTCTTATTTTTCAATTAGTGATTTTTTCCTTTAATACACAGAATAACATATAAAAAATATAAAACTATATATTCCAACATTATATCAACTTATGTATGGAGAATAATATTAATCAGTATTTTTATTATATTTCACCAAAATCTATAAACTCTTGAAAGTAAAAAAATAAAATTTAAAAAATTGAACTCAAGAACATTTAAATGACCATATATGACATTCTATGACATAATATTAAATTCATAATAAACAAATATTCAAGAAATTAATTTGTTTTTTAAAAATATTATTAATACTTTTATGCAATAATACAAATTAATTAAGATTACAGCGAAAGACATAAAAACCTTTTTCTTAACAAACCTGTTATACATGTAATTTAAAGTTTATTTTAAGCTAATTATATAAATCTTCAAACGATTTACATATAAAAATACATTTATCAAAACAAAATTCTCAGTATTATTATTAAACTAAAGTATATATAACCTTGAGGCAAAACATTTCAAAAAGTAAATACATTTAAAATTTCTATCATAAGATTTTCTATTAAATATGAAAACTTTAATTTTTAGCTTTTATTTTGTTAATAATTCTTAGAGATTATGCCATACTCTATACTTTAATTATTTGCGTGCATTAATATTAATAAATAGTATCCAAATTTCTGTAAAAATCCTTTTGATACCTTTGAGTAACTATTATATTAAGTTATGTACACGTCTCCCAACAAAAATTCGACACCCCTGGTATTGGGCTTACTCCCCCTTATCTGTTAGCACATAAGGGGGAGTAAGTCCAATACCAGGGGTGCCGGATTTTTGTTGAAAGACGTGTACAGTGATGGAAATTTTCTATTAGTCTAGCATTATAAATGGTCTCAGGCTTACTACAATACCATATATATACAGTTCATTTAATTAATTTTTAGATATTAATTTGCAGTAATGTATTTATGTATATGAGCAGATTTCTGGAAAAAGTTTACTTCTAATTATTTTATTTAAGATTATAACCAGAAGCCTATAACTAACATAATAGTAAAGTTTAAAAAATATCACTCATTTAAATAGAAATAAAGAAACCCCCAATCACATGAGTTCAGAACTTGGATTCAACTTATTATTTGGTTCAAAAATGAACTCAAACTTCTGAAAACCGAATAATAAGTTGAATAAAACTTAAAGCGTTTATCAATAGATTTAAGTTCTGAACGAATATCATTCGGGTTTTCCTTATTTCTATTTAAATGAATCATTATTTTAAAGCTTTATTATTTTGTTAGTTATAGGCTTTTTGTTATAATCTTAAATCAATTATTTTGAAGTAAACTTTTTCCAGAAATCTGTTCATATAAGGTATTAGAGTAAACCTGATACCATTTATGATTCTTGACTAAAAGCAAATTTCCACCGCAGTACTTTTCATGCTTTGCTTCAACACAAGATAGGCTACTTTTGCTCAGAAAATTATTTTTTAATACAGATATAAAGATAAATCCTTTAATAATATCTTGCATTATAATAAGTAAAAAATTATTTAAAAGTGTGACTACCTATGTATAAGATATAAGATTTTTGAAAAATAGACGGGATGAATTCTTTAATATAAACTAAATAACAAGCTTCAAGTTATTGCTTTGGACGTCTGGCAACCCTATGGAGAACAAGCACAGGAAATTTTAAAAATGACTTAATAACTGTACTAATATTGTAAAGCAATTTTAAATATAATATTTTTGAAAATAAATTTCCTGAAAACTCGTTTAAAATTTATCTTATTTATCTACATATTGAGTTCAAGTTCACAAATAACATAATTGGTATCTGTTATTAGATTTGTTGCCCATTTACCGAACACATCATTATGAAACACATAAATCAATACATAATCATAACCACTCGTATTGTCGGGTTTACCAGAATTCCAATTAGTAAAAGAGAATTCATTCCCACTATTAATCCATATAAACTTTCCCGAAGAATCTCTGCGACCATTAATCCAAAGCCATCCTAATCGTTCAGTAGTAGTATAGAGTTCTTGTACTCCTATTTCTCTCATAAATGATTCAAATATTGATTGTTTTCGTTGTGATTGTATTTCAACTAAAGTTGAGTTAAATTTTGCGCAATAACTGACCGCATCATTAAATAGGACCATATCATAGCCTCCTTTTATATTCATTGGAATTATAAATGCTTTGTGTTTTCCGTTGTCGTCAATAAATGTTTTTGAATATTTGAATTTAGTATTAAATAAAATGCTTGTGATTGCATACATGTGGGTCTTTGTTTCCTTCAACACATGCATTATGTGATTCATTTGATTCTTAGTGTCGATCAACTCTATATAGATTTTAATGAATTATTATAATAATAATCATTGTTGTTATTAAACATTTTTATTTTTTAAAATATAGATAAACAGAGAAAGGATTTATAAACATTCTTAATCACTAAATTAGTGAAGCACTAAAAATTTTATTTATTTATTAAATATTTCTTAAGTTATAAAAAGCTTTATATGTTGGGCTCAAACTTATAATTAATTTATTTTTATCTATCATTAAATTTTGTAATGTAGTCTACAATGAAGTTAAATCATTGCCCTTATATTGTTTCAATGCATGATATCCAAAATATATAGAGGTTTGCATCTTCAAAATTTTTCAAACCCGCACCCGCCCACACCCGCAACCGGCAACACCTTTAACCCTCACCCGCCCGCACCCGCAAAATCTTTAAAAAGAAACCCGCATTAAAAAATTTTATATTTAAAAATAAATTAGTGCTCAGTGTATAAAGGGAATACATTTCACCGATAACCATTTCACCGACAAGCCGTTTCACCGATGAAGGGTTAGTCTGATCTGCTTAAGACTTATATCGTTGTAATTAGCTCTTAATTACCTTTAATTTGATATATATATCATAAGGTTTTAAGCTGATCCAGAGGTTGGCCACTTATGGATCAGCTTAAGACCTGATGATATATATATATCAAATTAAAGGTAATTAAGAGCTAATTACAACGATATAAATCTTAAGCAGATCAGACTAACGCTTCAGGAGTTATAACGCATGGAAATAAAGTGAAAATAGACTATTTTTAATTATTCACATAATGATATGTAAAGTGTAGTAAAGCAATGAGACACGACAAAATATCAATAAATCAATTAAAGTGTTTTACTTTTGAAATGTTTTGTCGGTAAAATGGTCTGTCGGTGAAATGGCCTGTCGGTGAAGTGGTCTGTAGGTGAAATGGTCTGTCGGTGAAATGACCGAGTCCCGTATAAAGTTCTTTATAACAATAGAAATATTTAATTTAATTATTTAATGAGAGGGGAGTATGGCAGATGCCTCATGGCAAGTTCGCCAAGTTCTAATGCTTCTGGTGGCTCAGCTTTCTGAAAATCTTGTAAATCAAGAGGGGTGCAAGGCCATCGATTTTCTAAGACAATGATTGCAAAATCAAATTGCCCCATCAAAATTCTTTAATAAAAGTTTTGCGCCACTTTTTTAATAATTGTTTACATTAAAAACATGATATTGCTAAAACTAATTATTTTTAAGACAATTTTTAAAATAAATTTTCGCGCCAAAATAGCAATAAAATTTATTTTCGCGGAAAACACTTTAATAGCTTCTTTCTTTATTTTCGAAAATTAAAGTAATTAATTTCTTATAGAGTTTGAAAAATATCAAAGGGAGGACCAAGTTATTCTTTTTCAAACCCTCAAAGCCCTACCCTTTTCGAACCCTGGTTCGAACCCAGGCGCATATGCTTTTTATGAGATAGCTTGGCCAAATATTCACTTTTTTTAACAGTCTCTAAGCACTCAGGGTTCGTCCCCGCTTCTCACTAATTTTTAACAGTAACCTCAATGAGATATTCTTCCAGTGAGTTAGCAGTTAAAAACGATGTTTTGGCTTTCAGTGTACATTATAAATGAATGTTCTTTATACTGTATCGTGCTTTAATGTACTCATGTACAATTGGTTCAAAACGAAACTGAAAAGGGATATTATGCCTGATATTCAGGGTCTTAATAGAATAGAAAAATTGTTGAAAAGTTATAAGCGTTTTAGTAAGTTTTCTACTTTTAGTATACAGTAATCAATTCACTTATTACTCAATCAAAAGACTTTCAAACTTATTAAAAGTTTTTTCACTGGTTTGACTCAAATCAGTTAATATGTATATCAATAGGATTTTTTACCAAAATATAGAGAAAAATTTTTGCAGTTTCGTTTTGAACTCATTGTACAGTACATTGTATTATCAAAATTAATAGTAATTCAAGATTTTCTTCTTAATTTATATAGTATTCCATAAGTTAGTTAGGATTTTATTTGTGATTAAAATTAAATACAAATAATAGTTAGAAGTTTTTTATTTTTTCAATTTAATAGTACAGTATAACCCCGATTATAGCAACTCATTGGTGCTGCAGAAAATCCTTTGCCATAATTGAGTTTTGTCATAAACCGAACTCGCACTTAAAATGTTAGAAATCTCAGATTTAAAGATTTTAAACAATTGATGCAATTTATAGTTAATCCAATCATTGTATACAGATATGGCAAAGGTCCGACCTTCCGGAAGGGGTAAACCTAAAAATTATTTAAATTTATTGGGATTGGGGGTTAAAACTCATCTGTTTTATAAAACAGTTTTATTAGAAAATGGATTTTCCCTAAATTTATTAAATAAAAACTTGCCGTCAGTTTTTGTAATTGATGTTTAAAAAATACGTGACAGCAGAAAAACTTATCGTTTTCTTAAGACAATTTTTTGAAAAATGCGTTTTTGGGCCAAAATTTTAAAAAAATATTATTTTCGAGTCAAATTTTTAATGCATTTCTATTGAAAAATAACTTAATATTTTATATGCACTTTTGATATTTACTTTTCTTTATTGAGCATTCATTTCAAATAATAATTATTGCTTTTCATTAAAGTTTTATAAAGTTTTGCTAAAATCAAAACATTGCTTATGCTATATGTGCTTTAAAAATCTATTGCTATAATCGAGGTTTTTCTAAAACCGAGTTTGCTATAAACCGAACCCTTTAACGTTATACACCCCATAGGAGCTGCCGGTGCATTGAAAATCAGTTGCCATAATCGAATTTTGCTATAAAGCGGGTTGCTTTAATCGGGGTTATACTGTACTGCTCATTCTCAATGTTTATATTTAAATGTTTAAGTAATTTTATTTTAGAAAAAAAATTACTGAGAAAAAGGAATTTTCTTAAATGTAGAAACAAACTGGCTGTCAAATTATTAGATTAGATATACAGTAATACCTCGATATAGTGAATCCTCTTTATAGTGAACGCAAGGTTCAGGTCCCTTACTATTAATCTAATGTTAAAGTTACCTCTTTATCGTGAAACCTCTTTATAGTGAATACAAAGTGTCGGTCCCCAGCGATTCACTATATCGAGGTATTACTGTAATTAGTTCAAAGTTACAAATACACGTACTTTCATTTTTTTAAAAGTTCAAACACTTTATATGTTTTAAAGTTCAAGGTTTGAATGATGTAATGATATTATAAATAAACAATAAGTTTTCGGGAAAAATATAATATTAAACTAAATACTATTTATTGTCAATTTTCAGTACATTTTAATTTTATTTAACAGAATAAAACTATTTTTATTTATCTAATAATTTATTTAAGATAAAGCTTTACGAATCAAAATTGATTAATTAAAATACAGTTTATCTCTGTTACAGTGAACCCCGTTATAAAATATTATTTTAATTGTTCCACTTAAAATGTACCTAGGTAGCTGCTAGGTAGTATCTGTATATTATTATTTCTAAGCATAATATAATATTTAAATAATCGTTCCTATTAAATATTTTTATCAATGTAAAAGACATAAGCCTTAAAATTTATATTAGGATTCAATTTTCATCATAATACTAGCCAAGTAGAATTTTTATAATTTTTGCAATCATGCAAAAATATAATATTTTAGTGAAAGCAGGACATAAAAAGACATAACTAAATGATAGCCAGTTTTTTCTAACTTTTCATTTAATTATCAGAAAACAACTGCTTATATTTCAATATGAAGCATGTTAATATTTTTTTTATTCAACCTTGTTATCTTAATTTTTAATATAGCTGTTAACTTCTATTAAATAAATAAAGTTATACTTTTGAAGTACTTCACGTTTTTAGTGTTTTAAAGGCTTAGAGTTGAAGTTTCAGGGTCACGGACCCAAACGCTTGTAAGGAACCGGTCCAAGTATAGGCCAATTTTACAGTGTTTAACATATATATTGTAGTTGAACAGAACTTTTTTTAAAGGCGGTCCTAAAAAATGTCGATATTTAAGTTGTATTTAATATTAAAGTTGTATTTTTGAATTAAATTTTAATATAAGAAAGTTGTGATTTGTAATAAGAAGTGAAAGAATATCAACTTAATTTTTTAAAAATATTTAATTATATAAATTTTTCATTTCTATTTCATTAATAAATTTATTTAATTGTTAATCGCCATAACAGTACCCCGATATAGTGAATGAAGGTTTTGTTAATTTTCATGCAAACTTATTATAACAAATGTTAAAATTACCCCTTTATTGTGAATACAAGTGTCTGGCCCCTAGTGATTTGCTATAATGGGGTACTACCTAATTTATTTAATTGGATACACAGTATATAATTGTGCGCCATTAAGCCGTTAATGGACCTTATAATTAAAACTGCTGATTGCGCATGCATATATTGATACTGGTGCAGGTATACAAAATAAGAGGATTACATATTAGTATAAAACAGAAACAATTTAATAGTTAATATTATTATTATTATTAATTAATATTAATTAATAATTAAATAAATTTAATAATGAAACAGAAAATAAAATTTTAGATAATTATATATTTAAGTTATATTAAGTTTAAGATTTTTTTGTAAAATTTTGAATCAAAAGTTAAAAAACTTTGAATTTATTTTCTCAATATCTAACTTTAGAAATAGATCCTTTAAAAATAGACTTGCTCAAATACAATATATAATGTTAAACAAAGTGGTGTATATATTTTCCGAATATGTAAAATATTTAATATAAAAAAACAATTTTTAAGGATACAAACTTCTACTTTCCCAGCAATTTATTTAAACACTATGAATGAGATTCAAAGAAAGTCACATCTGATTAATTCATATCCTACGTATATCGGCGCTTACATTTATATATAAACGTTAAATAAATATTCAACTACTCTACATTTAATTTAAATACCATCACCGCCTATTCAAGTGATATGGGTCTCAAAACTACTTTAATTCTTTTTACTCTTCATTCTTTATATACAGGTAAAACACTTTTATATATGTTAAAAATTATTTTTATTTTTCATCTCAATTTTATTTAACATATTTAATTAACTAATTTATAAAAAAAGTCACACATGTAATTTTTTTTGTCAAATAAGGTTTAATAGCTGTATACCCCTCTGGCGGTGGTATACATGGTAGTAGAGGTTATCCCCCAAAATTGGTTTGTGGTGATGCGCGTGACTTTATTGGAGCGAGACCTGGCGTAAGACCAGGTTATGGCCGTGATTATAATGGTCCTAAACCTGGTGGTGGTTTTGTGGCTGTGGCAGTGAGACCAAAGCCTGGTGGAGGCTATAATCCAATATATGGAGGAGGAGGATCTACTTTTGGTGGTGGTTATGGTGGTAGAGGACCAGGACTAGAAGGTGGAGCATATGGCGGCGCAAGGCCTGGAGGGCCAGGATTTGGAGGTGGAGCAGATGGTGGTGGAGCATATGGCGGCGCAAGGCCTGGAGGTGAGAGTTATGTTGGTGGAGGGCCTGGATTAGGAGGTGAAAAACCAGTTTTGGGTGGAGGGGTTGGAAAACCTAATCATGGTTTAGGCGGTATGCATAAACTAATTGAATATGTTGCATTAGAGAACTCGCCCGTTATTTTTTAATAAAAATTTATTGCACAAAAGTATTTACAAAATATTAAAATTAGAATAGAATAGATTTTGGAACCGTTGGATGTTATAATTTGAAAAGTGGATAATTGTTAAACTCTTGACCTGAGAATAAGTAATGGAAAACATTAGAATTTTTTATCCCAATCCATCCCAAATCTATTGAAAATTTTCTCAATCCCACCCAATCCCATCCCATGACTTGGAAATTAACCCAAATACCATCTCACACATATTTTTGTAATCTCAATTCCATCCCATTGGTTTGGGAGTGAGATTCCATCACGACTCTAAATTCACATTTATAATTACTTACTATCTCTTATTATAAGGAGGTGGTCAATACGGTGGTAGAGGGCCAGGACTAGAAGGTGGAGCATATGGTGGCGGTAGGCCTGGAAAAGAAGGTGATGAAAATGTTGGTCGAGGACCTGGATTGGGAGGTGAAAAACCACTTTTGGGTGGAGGTGGTGGAAAACGTGATGAATATGGATCAGGCGGTATGTATAAAATAATTAATTCTGTTGTATAGGAGAATCCGCCAGTTATTTGTTAATAAAAATTTATGGCACAACAGAATCTACAAAATGTTAGATTTAGAATACAAGTGAGTTTGGAAATCGTTGGATGTTATACTTTAAAAAAGGGAATAATATAAAAATATTATAATAATAAAGTGTTTGTATTATAAAAATTTATAATATCAAATACAGTAGTAATTTGAAATTTAATAGTAGATAGATAATTTAAAAATAAACAATGCTGGTTATTTTTCGCCTTATTAACTACAATAATTTTTTACAAAAATGTTAATAGAAATCTATTACCCTTTATTACACATAACTCGAAATAATGAAAAACTAGAGCGTTCACCTCTTATCAGTTAGACTTAGACAAGTATTATTTCAAAAGAATTTTTCATTACTATTTATTTCTATAATACTTTATTATTTGAATAAAAGTAATGGAAACAGTTTATAATAGTTTTCTTATATATTTTGTGAGTCATGTATTGAGACCTCGAGGGACAGTTCTGGCTCTCCAGCCACTGTTTGACCATGCTTGATATATACAGTTAAGGGACTATATTTTTAGTTGACTATTGACTTTTTAAAAATTTTGAGTTTGACAAATGACAACAAAATCACTGTTTGGAAGCAAGTTTCTCAGGAAATCCCTTTAAAAAATAAAAACTTTATCAAACTTTTCAGCTTTTATTGTCCGCTAAGTTGAATGACTTATAATTATTTTAATTATAGATTTAAATATTAAACTAAAAACTAAATAAGCTTTCAATTGTTTAATTGTTAATTTCTTTCCTGTCCATTCATGTTTATAATTACTTATTATCTCTTATTATAAGGAAGCGGAGCATATGGTGGTGGTAAGCGTGGAAATGGAGCTGTAGAAAATGGCGGCGGTAGGCCTGGTAAAGAAGGTGATGAAGATGTTGGCGGAGGGCCTGGTTTAGGGGGTCAAAGACCATATTTGGGTGGAGGTGGTGGAAAACCTGATGGAATTGGGAAACCTAATCGTGGCTCAGGCGGTGTAGATGAATCAGACAGACAAGAACCCGATGCACGCTCAGATGGAGCCAAAAGTTATGAGAGTTCAGAAAAGACGGGTTCAGATGAGAAACGAGGTGATAGACTTGTGAACGCCAGAAAAGCTTATACCTCTAGAAACAAGGGCTATTAAGTTTGAGCTTCAAAATACTATAAATGATCTTAAAAAGATTATTACTTTATTTGAAAATTAATTTTATTTGACTATCGAAATAAAAAACTTTCATTTTTCGCCTTTTGATAATTAATTTTTATTTCTAAAATTAATATTTATGTCGTAGTTACAATTTGAACAAATTTATCATCAATAATAATTAGGTTATTAAAAACTAATATTTAAAGTTAAATTTTAAGAATTTGCATTTACAATTGTATAATGCCGACCAGTGCCCACAAAAAAATTTTTGTTTTCGGAGCCAGACATAAAAAATCAAAAATTAGATAATATAGTAGATCTCAAAAGAATTACAATTAAATGCCAATAAATCCTTGGTATTCTCTGGGCCCCTTTTCCCCTAGCTGGATAGGGACCTAAATACAAAAAACTACCTAAACTATGATATAAGAAATGACTATTAATGCTTATTAAATTTGAGTCAATAAAACAACTTAATTTTTGTCTTAACTTAATTATTAAACTTTATTATTAATTTTTATAAAGTGACATATACTGTATATTCATAATATTATTTAATTATAATGTGTTCTCAATTTTCTTTTAACATATGATTCAATAATTCACTATATAGGGGTTTTACTGTATTATTTAAAAATTATTTATAAAGTATTTTGCATTAAGTTATTGCAAAATAAGTTATTTTTTAAAGCGATAAATACAACCCTTTTAAAGCACTAATTATTGTGTGTATTAATTAAGCTTTCTTATTTACATGACAGAATTTGTATTTATTTTATATAAGCAGGGTTTGCCAAGAGTGAGTGTGGGGGGTGTAGACCCCCCTGGAAATTTGGAAAACTGGACCCACCCCCTCTCAGGATTTTTCTTAAATTTTTTTTCCTTAAAATTTGTCGTTTTTGGATTTTTTGTAGGTTTATTTTTCTGAAAGTCAAGATATATCTTCTTAACGCAAAATATTATATTTAATAAAATAAATATGCATTCAATTTAGAAATTTTGGCGCAAAAAGGAAATTTTTCAAAAATTGTCTTATATAAACGCTGTTTTTTCCGCTGGCCTGTATTTTTGTTGTATAAAATTAATTTGAAAAAATGTCGGGCAATATTTTTTTGAAGTAATTTTGGCGGGAAATCAATTTTTGAAAAAATGTCTTATAAAACCGATGAGTTTACTCCCTTTCAGTAAAATTTCAAAATTTTCAGACTTACATTCCCTTGACGCGAAGGAGCTTGGCGAACAAAAACAAGCTCATTATATTCAACAGACTATTACCCTAAAATGCCATAGACAACGCGCATCACTTATTTTCTTAAAATTTTCACTTTATTATTAGATAACGAGTCCTTTATAACGCTTTATGCATAACACGCACCCTTCATTTTCTCAAGATTTTCACTTTTCCATTAAATAACGCTTGCGGTGTCTATGGCATTTTAGGATATTTGGAAAACTTCCATTAATCTAGTATAATAAGCTAATATTATAGACTATAGTATTGTACAATATTTATAGCCATCACTTTAATTAGTTTTATTCACTGATTTGCTAAATGCTGTTTATATAGTGAGGAAACAATTATTTTATCTAACATTCTTCAGACATTAATAACGGTTATCTTAATAAAACATTTTATGGTAATGTTTTCTTTAAAAGAATAATGACCTCAAATGTGAGCATCCGCTTGAGATAACAAACTCGCAACTATTGTTAATATTATAAGTAAGCTCTCCATCTTTAGGTACAGTATTATTATAGTGTTTTTTATATAGTATATAGTTTACTAAAATGTTACTATTTGGTCAATTATTAGATATTACTTTAAAAGGTTATTTAATTTATGCCCAAAATATAAAAAAGTAAAATTTTTAAAGACTAGTTCACTTTCACTTTCTTTATTTTCGGTATATTTTTGCCATTTTTACTCTCAATTTATAATATTGATTCATAATTAATATTTTACATCTCTTTATATCCTTTATATAACTCTTGTTTTGAGATAATATTTTTGGATTTATTTAAGTTTGAAAATGCTATGAATTATTGTGGGTCTGAATAATCATTATTATACTGACTTTAATGTTGTTGTCAACATATCTGTGAAAATGTGTGAATAAAGGATTGATTATTATTGAATTGAGTCACCATTTCTTTAATTAGAAAATAACTGTCACATCAATAGAATTATTCAGAAACCAAGTATAGAGCAAAACAAGAAGTTTCTTTATTCTCAAACCTCAATATTTAAGAGTCGGCGCCAAACCTAACAATAAGGGCAAATTCGATTTATTCGTAGAGTACGTATATCCAAAATTTTAATTAAAACTATTTCTACAAGAAATTAAAGTACAAGAACTAAGTTCTTGTTTTTAGTTATAAAGTTAATGCCTTTTTCTCCGCATAAATATATTTAATAACTAAAATAAATTCTAGTATTTGAATAATAATCCTAATAAGAAGTAAAGAGTAATGATCACTTTCCATAGACCTTCTCCTTGGGAGGTGCCCCATCATG
>JAQGCH010000911.1:0-18705 GCA_034699485.1 Nanhermannia elegantula | reverse complement strand
GCTTAAAGTATGACCTATGCTGAGTCTTCTAACTCCTGACCCAACCAAACTAAATGTTATGCTATTTTGGCGATAGTTTAGTTGACCTGACTCTGCCGGTGATCATACTTTGGTCAAAAAGTTCACTTTTGCAAATAGTATAACAGCGATACTAATGCTCAACACAGGCACTGGTGTTTTCATTTAAGATGAATTTAATAACGTTTTATAACTAAGGGCTCTTTACCCGTAAAACAATGTTGAGAGTAAATTACACTTCATTTTACGTAAATTGTTGTCAAATTGTGTAAAATATGAAAATTTTTATTTTCTAAAATGTTTACATTTAAACATCAATTAATTGAATACGACTATCATTAGCACTGTCAGAATCAAGAGAATAATTGTGATCATTATATATTTGACTCGAAATTTTTAACGGATAATAAACCTGTATATTAAATATTGCCGTTCTAATTAAGCACTAGTGGCAGGAAATGTCTAATATTATTGTACTCATTGTACTAAAGTTTACTAATAGGGCATTTTAGCTAAATTTACTAAAAGGTTTTCTAATTTTCCAATTTTTGTTTCATATCACGTATAAATTCTAATTTTTAACTTGTTATAGAATAGTTGGCCAATTCCTTGTCGGGCCACTAATTTATAAAAATTAATGATTTATTGTTTGCAGAAACTTTGCAATATTTGACAATTAAAAAAATAGATATCAGGCTTTTCTTCGTTATCTCTGTTAACTCAAGATTTATGCCGTTTCCCCGAATTTAATATGTATTCTCAAACCAATAGTTATACCTAAAATTAGGTTCAAAAACTTACACAATTATATCATCAAAAAATAATCTCTATATTAGAAACTTTATTAATAAAATGATATTAAATCTTTAAATGAATTACTTTCTTAAAATTTTTAAGTTATTTTATAAATAGGTAATAACTATTGAAATAAGTTTAGTGCAAATTAAATTCATGGAAACTGAAAGACACCAACTCTTAAAATTAAAATTATTAGTTTATGAATTTGATGTTACTAAAAAATAATTTGCAAACATCTCACAAAGATATGTGCTTCACTAAATACAATTCAATTTAATGAATGCTCTTCTTAAGTCTACTAAACGATTAGGCAAAAGTTTTAGTAACTCAAACTCAATTTTATTTTATAAACTAATTATAACAATTTCAGTTAGAAAAATAATTAATTTTAAATTGTGTTTTCCCTTTTGATTCAATTAATATCTTAACTTCGTTTACAATACTTCAATGGATATTGAGTAAGCACTGAATACTTATTTATTTTTCTAGTTGAAACATAAAGATTTAAAACGTTTTAGTTACAGTATTAAAAGTTCTAGTATTTATCTATTGGAAACATTAGTTACAAGTAGTGTTCCGATAAGACTAAAGGACTAGATCATAGTCGACCAACCTACGGACTCAGGGCCGGATCCGGCCCGCTGAGCAAATTTTTTGGTCCCCAAAGTTAAAGATTTATGTTAACAGAGGAAAAAATTTATTTTAGATTTTATTTTAATAAAAAGTTTATAAAAATAATTGTAATCCGATATATCTAGAGGTGCTACTTTTCGGATTTAACCCGATTGAATCCGAATCGAATATGCGTATTGCATGGGTTTAATAACGTTTTTTGCTCAAATATTGTTTTATTGTAAATATTCTGAGCATTTTCGTAATTTAAAAATCATCAAACGATAAACACCTAAATATGCACTCGATTAAGTATTTTAATGGAGATATGGAGGGTCAATTTCTTTAATACATGTCAATTTTTTGTATTTATGTACCAGAAATTGAAAATAAATTTTCGGGCTAAACCTGATAAACTCCGAATTGACTCAATTTTTTTGAACCCGATTAAATGACCCCGAATCGACGTGAAAATTAAACCCGAAAAGTAGCATCTCTAGATATATGTTTAAACTTTAAAGCTTAAAGTGTTAGAATATAATTTAGCTGTAAATTTAAAGTAGATGTGAACACAAACACAGTTTATATTATACAATGTTTTAACTGATTCTATTAATAAACTGACAATCGGAGTAATATTTAAAAAACTATTAAAAAATAATGTAAAATATCTCATTATTAACCAAAAACGTTTCTAATTCACTGTTAAATAATACAATTAATAAATTAAAACGTTTTTTCAAAATAGTTCATTATTCTTGGCCCTCGAGAAGAATGCTACCTCTTAATCCGGCCCTTGAGTCAAAATGAGTTAGCCGACTATGGACTAGACTAAAGCCTTAGTCTTAGTCTTAGTCCTCTTTAAAAATTTTGATCCTTTAGTCTTAATTGTTAGCCTCGAATGAGGACTAAAAAAATTTTAGTCCCCAGGACTGAAGGTTTAGTTTTAGTCTTAGTCGCGACTAGTCGTGGCTAAAATAGCAACATTATTCATAAATATTTTTCGCATATATCTTTCAATTATTATTACAGTTACTGGTATCCATTCATTTTCATGACTATAATTTTTGAAGTGTTTGAACCATTTTTCGGCAGACTTTAACATATAAATAACAGGACTTAATCTCTGACTACGAACTCCCATTTGAGTCTTTTTTCCAGACACGGACGGACCCAAAAACACGACATTTATAGTGTTTTGCTGTTGTCTTTGATCAGAAATGGATGAACAAAATATCCAAACCTTGACTTGTTCTTTGGCTTTTCGACAGATATTTGATTCTTTTGCAAATTAAAAAATTAGTTTCAATTTGTCATTTCATTTATTGTAAAAGTTATTTTGAATATATAGGTAATTAAAAAATGATTAATAAAACATTGTTTTTATTATTTGACTTAAGTTAATACGTGTTTGATTGTCTCATTAATCATCATTTTTCAGATTTTACATAACATTAGGATAATTAGTGACATTGTATTAAATTTAACGAATGCTTATCTTTATTTTCAAACAATATTTGTGAAAAAGTTTTACTATTACAGAGACTATAAGTTATGACCCAAAACTGCTTGTATTTGAAACAAATTTGTTAATTAAATGTTTATCATTGCTTTAGAGTTTGTTAGCTTTTATTAAACAAATTTATGATATATATAATCAATTGAAAGTAATGTGAATTTAAAAGTAAATTTATTTTGTCGTATACCTTAACTAGTCGTATACCGTAGCTGACAAACATATGCTACGGAAAGGCAGGACTACTAACTTATAGTATAACGCAATTTATTACTGATATTGCTTTTGCATAAGTTAAGTGTATTATTATTATATTTTTTTGAAGTAAAGGCGTTTCCGTTGCCATTTACGAAAGCGATCGCACATTCATCTGCTGAATATGAATATTGGGATTCATAATAGAAGAGATCATTCTTTGAGTTATTCATTGAATTTGAACAGAAAGAATAGCCAGTATTGCAGTGCTTATGCTGTGCAATGCCTGTGCTATGCCTGGGAAGTGCTACGGATGAATGGAGACTAACAATCTCTGTAATTGGAATTGTGGGGAAAAGTTTGTGAACTTTAAAGTGAACACTGCTTTTTGGACTAGTTATCAATGCGAACAAAACGGCAGGCAATGCAATGACCATTAAAAGAAAGCACTGCACAACTCGCCACTCATTGCTTTATAAGTCTAACACCTTTACAGCATTCAAAGGAATGGCTATGAAATTCGATACAGAAGCTCTTTTGATGAAGTCCCTGACTGTGCCCGAGCTTCATATTTCTTCAGAACGGCTTTGAAAATGGCTGTTGTTGTTCGCATCACAATAGGTATAAGTGTATTGTGTGACCAAACTTTTGGGCTGATTGTAGTGACTTGAGTGAGAACACAAGTTTTTGGTTGCCTTTTGGCTGCCTTTTTAACAGCACTTCTCAAATATAATTTAAAACTAACTTTTGTGTTACATTTATTGATTGTAACAAACGCTAACTTCCGGCGTATGTTAACGTGATTTGAATTTCTTGTTCTGCCTTTAATAATAAGTGTGCATTAGATATGTTTTAGTACTTGAGCTAAATCGAGACTCAACTCGAACAATACATTCACTTATAGACTCTCTCACACTATAATAGGATAATATGTAGTCAACTAACTTTTCGTAACTGTTATATCAAATTACTATTAGAAACGATGATAAGAATAGAGTTTTGGATTACGATAATGGTGTTCATTGATTCAAACTATGAGCTCATCTAAAGAAGTAGTTTTCCCACAACTCTCTGCCAAAAATATGAATAACCAATAAATAGATACTCAATTTGAGCCCATACTTATGACCTTTTGATACTTGAGGGTACAGAACTGTACACTTAGAACTCATGTTCACACTATGTAAAGCACTCATATTGAAAGCAATCTGAATGAGGCCTCTTTTGCAAAGTTTTGAAATAAAAAAATATGTTGACTTCAAACGACTTTTTAACCTAAACACGACAGGGATCCTATTGGTTCCTATGGTTCCAATCTGAAAGTGTTTCATATATTGAATTGATGCTCAATTCTTGACAGTCTATTTCTATTGCTCTTTTATACAATAGATTAGTAGAATTGAAAAACTGCTCGGAAGTTCATCAGTGGGGGGCTCTCACAGAAGTCTCGGGTTGAGACTATCGACTCCACTTTATACCTCAAGAGGCTGGACTAGTGGTGCAGTTTCAAGTGAGCCATTGAGCAATTTTAAATGGTTTCATTTATGTATAATATGAATATGTAGTTCAGCTTCCATTCAAAAATCGAGAGCGTATTTATAAACCGTCGCTTTTACACAATAGTGAAATACATAAACATCGAGATATACCCTAAAACTTGATGCTATTCGCATAGATTCAATTGCCATTGGATTTGATTGGTTTAATGCTTCAATTGCGTCCACTGGAGAATGAGTTAGTCTAATATAGCAGATGGTAAGAACCTATTGTCCACAGCTAACCCATCCATGAAAAATTACCGAACAGTTTTGCTGTTTATAATAGAGTCCGCCTCTGATTGAATAATAAATGGAGTGCTTTATTTGGTGTTCCTTCAAATAATCACCTTTTTAACCATAATAGTTAACCATTACTCTACTTATATTTGGCCTATTATTTAAAAATAATGCCGCTTTTAAGGGGTTATTCTTTTCATTTTATAGTCTTCGCCGGCATTCTTCCTACTTTTCGATTAAGTTATTGTTTAATATATTGCAATGCATACCAAATAACTTAATTAGCAATCAGTTAGTTATCTATTCTTAAATTTTTATTGCATAAAAATTGTTGGCACTAAAAATGTTGGCGCCAAACAAACCGACGCAAATTGTAGGGTTTGCCGCTTAAATATTTGAATGACATTTTAAAAAATTACCCTCTATTTAGCTCTGCATCGCTCACGCACTGCAGCCTTTCAAATATCTCATAACAAGGATATTAATCATATACTGTTTAGTGGAGACATTGTTCTTCACAACGCTGTCATCGAATATTAAACACCTCTTTAAACAGCTGAGAAGCTATCATCTCAAGAGATGGTGTTCTTGTGAGGCAAAAGAAATAAATACAAACATAACATACTGATGATGTTGTCAAATAAATAAAATCTTAAAATGCTTTACATATGATTATATATTGGTCTTCAGAGCACTTTTGACATGAATAGTTGCTTTATATAAAAATGTCCCCAATTTAAAGTCACTATTTTGTAATTGCGAAAAGCCATCAAAAACTACAGTTTAAATGACTTTTAAACCTATCAATTCATATGACTTGTTAGACACGCACTACAAACCAAAAGCTGTTACCATATTTACAGCCACAAAGTAATCATCTTAATGAATAGTCTGAGACAAGTTGTCCTGTCAAGACTCGATTGATAAATTATTGCTAATCTTCACTGCTATTTATGTAGCTTTTTGAATATCAGTGCATAAGTGACTCTGATTGGGATATGAAAACAAACTCTCTCATTATCAAGTATGCAGTTTTCACATGTCATACATAAGATGTAAGAGTGAGTAAGAGATACATCAGGAGGGGAGAGAGAGAGAGAGAGAAAGAGAGAAATAGCCTTTGTTACTGTAATTTAAGAGGTTGTAATGGTTGCATTGGTAGCATTGGTTTCAATAGTTGCAATTCGGTTGCGATCACTAATAATAATGATGATGATATTCCTCTACTTTTTGAACAGAGAAGTATAATGCAGGCAAACCGTTGATGCATGAAAGGTGCAAACTGTGATGTTATGTGCATTTTGATGCTGTCAAATAAGAGAGGAAAAACATCACATTTAAAACTTGTATTATATGCTTATAGGCAGTTAAATAAAATGTTGAATATTTTAGTTCTACTCGATTTCGTCTATTCTTAAAGCCTGAATAATACACATGAAAAAATAGAATTCAAACGAAATACATCCGGAGATGTGAAATATTTTGCTGAGTATAACACTTGCAAAATAGAGAGAAATCACGACATTAAAGATTGGATTTTGTGATATGTATTGGCATAAGACCAGAGGAAAAGCTGTTCATCTATATGTTCTTTTCTTAATATGACTTTCATTAATGACGAGCATTTATGAAAGATATGGTTGTATTCAAGTAATTTGATATTAGAATCATAACAAGTTGTAGTGACTCGTATGTTAACTTATTACAGCATCATTTTTGATGTAATCCATATTATTCTAAATTATTTATTTACCAGATGTAAATCCTTGTTTGTCACTGATTAATGGATGAGCAGTCAATAGTGAAATAAGTAAAATATAGAAATAAGTTACTTATAATACTTTTACAGTATAGTACAGTATAGCACTGTATAATCTTATGAAGTCTATGATGAATGGCTGTAAAAATGAGCAAATTTGAACGCTTCTCATTCATGTCGTGATCTTGACTTGTTTAGCGAAATATGAGAGAAAAATGAATAAGTTATAGCATAATATATTAATTTTCACAAGTTATTCATTTCAGTTAAAGCCAATGCATTAACTGTTTTAATATTCATTGTTATTATATTTTATTATTAAACGCTATTCTCTATTATACTTTTGTAACAAAAGCGTAGTTAAACATTTTGGATTATAATTGTATACAATAAAAGCAAATTCTAATTTGAAACCGGAAATTATGACCATCACTCTTGAGTAGAGGTTTCGCTAGAGCTAAAGGCATGGAGAGGAAAATAGCGCCAGTTATAAAGCGGTGGTATTACTACTTACAAAGAATAAGTTGACTGCAGTGAGATTTAACAAGTGCCAAATGGCTCAACAAACGAAAATGCCTTTTAGTCTTTCAAATTAAAATGAAAGGGAAATTGACGGGATTAGCCATTGTGGGGCACATGCAGTGCCGCAAATCCAACAGTAAAGGCACCGGTTCTTTAAGCCGAACCTATGCATGTATTATGAAAAAGAAGTTTTGCGTTAATTATATGCTATACAATTACAATCTATGTAAACGCGTGCCTCAGCCATCCGACCACGAAATAAGGCCTTTTGTTATCGTCGTATTGAAACACACAAAGTCACGCTTCTCTTATGTGGATTTAAGTTATCCGATCCAAAAGTGTCATTCTCTCTCATTCTATGCAATAATAATCCACTGAAAGTCGTATCCAATTCGATAACCAACAAACATATTGAAGACCACCCGGATTTCTAATAATTTCACTGATATCGGGAGCTCAACACGTGTGGATCAGGCTATTTGGTCAACGATTTAAACAAGAAAATGCGATTAAAAATTTGAAGACACGCGAAGATTTCCAGAAAATTGATTGTTAGCGGTTTGCATGTATACCACGCATATGATCACTTGGATTTCGACCCACACTCTATTCAAAAATAATACAATTTCTGATTTAGATTAAAATAAATTTTAAGTTCAATTTCTTCTGTGATTATTCTGAAAGAGAAACAATGTTTAGAAACTCTTTTGAAGCTATTGTTATGACTAAAGATGAACATAGGCTCGAAAACTCCGAGCCTGAGCCTAGCGATCCTAGGCTTAAATATTTCATAGCCTGAGCCTGGCTCGTAAACCTTAGATCCTGGAGCCTGAGCCTTATACTCAAAAAGGGCCCTCGAGCCGAGCCTGGAGTTTAGGCTAGCCTATGTTCATCTTTAGTTATGATCAGTGATGCAAAGTGCTCGAGCATTTGGTGCTCGGTGGTGAGCACGAGCACCGAGCACTTTGATTTTGCCAAGCACGAGCACGTGCTTGAGCACTTGACCCCGAGCACAAGCACTGAGCACAATGTCTTTGTAAAACATATTTTTCTAATTATGGATGCAGTATAAATGATTTTCATATTAAAAATGTTAATTTCATATCTAACGTATGTGTTTGAATGTTATTCTTTTAGTGAGTATCAAAATTGGCAAATGTACTGTACACACAAATCAAATAATCTAATTTTGTATTAAAAGAGCCCTTAAACCTATCAAATTTGCTGACTTGGTGCTCGGTAAGTGCTCGGACTCGAGAACCTAAAATAAAGTAAACGCCGAGCACTTCATTTTCTCCGAGTACGAGCACTGAGCACCAATTTTTAGCCCAGCACGAGCACGTGCATCACTGGTTATGACGTATATTGTACAGTAAGTGTGCTCTCAATATATTTGCAAACTCAAAATATGAGTAAATTTAGATTAAATGACTATTAAGATGAGTTATTTTGTAATCAAAATTAATTTTTAATATTGTAAATGAAATATTCATTCATTCATTCATTCAATAATATTTATATTAATCGATTACTACAAGGATTTGTAAAATTGATTTTGTCTAAAGTTAACTTATTAGAGATTCGATCACTCAAACTGTTGATGTGTAAGCTGGCATTGCAGTACTCAATTGAATCTCAACACTTATACTATTTTATTGATAGAGTTTTCTCAAAGATTTAATTTACACTAAATTACATTTAAGTAATACAATCTCAGTAATAGTCTCACCATTTTTCTCAAATAAAATAAAGAACTACAAAAAATTCTTTTAATAGCATATTATTGAACATATTTTCTAAAATATTACGGTATATTTATTTGAAATGTTAAAATTTTAGTATTTTAAAAAATAAAATCGGTTCGACGTAATAAACTCAACATTTATTAAAAATAGCCTTAAATGACAATTAGAGTCAAAGAAATTTTGTAAACCCTACTGATATTTTGTTCAAGTTATTTAGCACTGTGACCGTCAATAACAGCTTTATTTTCGAATAGGTTATAAATAGGGGCTCACATCAAGCTTTTTCAAAGAAAAAACATTCGCCACTTTTGAATGTCTTGAGGCGTTATTTGAATTTGAATTGACATTGAATTAGCATATGCTCTAAAACATATAATTGATCTTTTAATGAGCGCTAAAATAATTAAGTAAGAGTTAAATTAATCTTTACGTTTAAAAATAATATAATTAGTAAATAAAATATATTTAAGTTGAAATTGAGCAATTAGTCAGAATTGCATGTCTTGTTTTAGTTTGAAATATGATCGGCTAAAGTCCTTGAAAAAAACTTTTGCTTTTTGTGTGTTTGAGTGAAGTCAGTAAAAATTGCATCAAACAAACTATAATGTAATTCTGCAAATACACACTGAATGGCATCTGTTAACATCTAATGGCGAGAAGCAGTCTTAGCCTTAAGGGTTAGTTTTTCTTTTATTCAGACACTAGTTAGTAGGCTCAACATGATTCAGCAGCCGAAAAGGCATAGTTTTCTTCTTTTAGACTTTATTCTGCGAAACTTTTAGTTCACAAATGTATTGATAACAGTCAGGCGCGGTTTCAAATCATTAGTTTGCAAACGATCCCAAACTGCCTTAATTACCAGCGATACAAACATGAGAGGCTTCATAATATGGCTATAAATCTGTCATTATAATGATCGAATAATGTTGACACGGCTTAATTTGCTTATGCATCGCATAATTTACTTTTATTCCTCTCTACTCTATCGGTATTTTGCTTTTTATTCTTTCAATTCCCAAATGACACCTCATTTTCAATTCGCAAAAATGAAAATTAATTAAATGTTTAAATGTGCTATTTTTCTGTTCAATTAAATGCCGGCATTCATATAAAAACTTAACTTTTGAGAGAGTGTAATAAAAGTAAAATATTTTTTTTATGATAAAATCTTAAGACATAATAATCATTTTTTTAAAACCTGTAATAACAAAAACATTTTCAATTATTGTAAAATAACTTAATAATAGTTTGTATTGTAATACCTATAGTCCTAAATCATAAGTATTATTATTTATCGCATATCATAGAGTGTATTGAGTTTGAAAAAGCAATTAACTCCCAATGTATTGTTGCCCGACTTGAAAAGCTACCAATAGTCAGGTCGTAAAGAGAGCCCAACTAAATGAAGCAATTTTGCTATGAGTTTAACTTTTTAAGACATCTACTTATATGACTATCTTGTTTAGTGAACAAATAGTTTAGTGTTCATTTGATTGTAAAAGTGAAAGGCAATAAAAATTTTGAGCTTTGCTTTACTTTTATTCCTCAAAAGTACTAACAAATGAAAAAAGGTTTATTGTGTTCTATATAGATATTTAAAAGAAAATAGGAGCCCATCATGTTTACACTCACTCAAAATTATCTGCACTCCTTATAAAAGAGCTAAATTTATGCAACTTTGAGCCCAACTTTCGATAGAGCCTAAAGTTTAAATTTAATTAGTGGAGAATCTGCTTTTCAATAAATAAGTTGAAGAAAAGACAAAAATACCGCTTAGTTTTCAAATTGAGATTTTACGAGTACGATAAGGAAAAGTACACCCTTAAGCAATTGGTACAGCATTTAAGTGACTGGCATTCAAGCATTTCTTCTCTAGACTCTGCTGTTAACTTCTATCGGACATAATATTATTTTGCTTTTATTGAATTTCGTGCAGTTAAATAAAGTATATATTTATATATAAATATCACTAATATATCAGATATATATAAATTATGTAAAATATAATTCAAATCACTTCACCGTAATTATAACTTCTATTTAATGATGAAAAATGTTGTAATAAAGCAAATAAGCTATAAATACTTAAGTTAGTCGATTGGGAGAAATGTTTAAGTGAATTACTGCATAATTTTATTTATAATATACGATCCAGAATTTCATAAAATTATTGCCTAATATTATGCTTTAAAATTTATTGCTTCAAAATTTAGTATTTTTAACAAATCATTATTTGAAACTTCATGCTTAAGCTTCATTTTATTACAGGTATTATTATGTTAAACAAACAAATGAACAGTAACTCTAATAAGTTGTCAGTTTGACTGTTATTTAAACAAAATTATTTAGTTATTGTTTAATAAAAGTTTTAATGATTCTTTTTCTCATTTGAAAAGCAATTAAACTTTTTAATATTCATAATAACTTAAACTTATTTTGAAATTCATTTATTTGCAAAACTGACAGCTTTTTAATTATCATTTTCCTTGAAACTCAAACTTTGTATTTTTGTTCCTGAAATATCAAACAGTTTTGCTCTGCATTGTTTGCTCTCAGGAAGTAAATGATAATATATTTTCAATTAGATTCATAATAATGTTCATCATATTTATGAGGTTCTAATAATTGGCTTTCATTTTTTGCATTGTTTAGAAAATTATTCCATCACAGAGTTTGTAACTGCTTTTGAATCGCTTGTTAGTAATTTTATTGTTGCAGTAGATATTGGTTTCAGCTCATCTTTTTTTAGTTGTTGGCAGCTTTTAACTCCTGTAGTGCAACAATCAAATGTATAATATTATGTCCAGGTATAGGGTGATCGAGAAGTCTTTTCACATACTAAACTGTTTTATATTGCAACGCGTGCTTTATCTTAAATGCAAACTAGTGTTGCCGGTTATGAGCTTTATTATGTTAAATTTATATTCCTTTAAGTTCTGAATATAGTCTTTCATTTCATTATATCAGACATTGATTTTCTTCTTAAAAGTCTGTAATGAACACAAACACTCGAAAAAGTAAAAGCACTAAAATCACTCATTAACTCGTGTTGTTTAACAAATGAGTATCGTATATAGTTTAGTACTTAATGTTGGCCGCAGATGCATACATTGCCGGTTTAGCAACCAATCTTTATCCCTTAGTATGAATATTATTGGAAGCACTGTACAGGTTGCAGTTAAATTGATTATGATTTCATTGTTATATACTTTGTTTATTAGAATTAAATTTAAACTCTTTTTTTAGTGAAAAATAAAGAAACAAAATTTATTGATTAAAATAATACCGGTATAGTATTAGCAAAATAGGTATCGAATTACAGCTTCTAATTGAATTGTATAAATTCACGTAAAATGATATGAATTAAACTGAATTTATATAAAACAAGTTTGATTAATTTGTCTCATCTAAATTTTCGGGTCCGGGCCGGACGGGCCAGGCTGATGGTGAGAAAATTACGGACCGGTCCAGGCCTAAGTTTTTGGCCATATAAACGCCTCTACCTTGTATACGATTTTCTTTATTTCTGTGAATATTTTTCATTAACATCAGTTAAAGTGAGTTTAAGAATTGTGCGAAATTATATAAGACTTATTTTCCATTAAGTTATGATTTTTATTGTGAAACTGATTCAATATTCTTTTTGATACTATTGAAAATTTAATTATTGAAAACAATGCTCTAAATTTAGTATAACTATTGAAAAGAAGGAACACTGACTAAAACCAAAAGACTCATAAGTAATGAAGAGCATAAGCTCAGGCTGATCGAGGTACCTATTTGGACCCGAGTTTCAAGCTCTCCAGTCTCAGGCTCGATGGGTTTAAGCCTAAGCTCAGACTCAGATTGTTGAGCCTAAAGAGTCTGTTTGCAAAACTTCACTGAAAAATTTTATAATTTGATATTTTTTATATGTTAAGTATTTTATTAGTAATTACAAATGTTTAATGATGTCCATAGGCTCGAAAAAATTATAGCATGAGCCTAGACTTAAAACCTAGAGCCTGGGCCTCTAAATTTTCAAAATGAAAAATTACATCCATAAAACTTATCAAAGGTGTTTTTTTTATTATTCAAAACAATACGAAATAAGTAACTCAAACAACAGTGAAGCAAAATATTTAGTTGTGGTAAATTTAAATATATGCTTTTTATGCTTTTAATGACCAATGAAGCCTTAATTATAAGTTTACAACACGAGTTTATTAATCCTGATTCAGTCTTGTTTCTAGCCTTCAAACGAATTCCAACTTTTCTCAACTTAAGGTTTACTGCTGTGACTGAACTTGAAATCTAAATTTCTGATTTGTTGTATTGTAAAGCTATGGCATGGCTTTGTTGGCAAATATGCAAAAAAAGTGAGCCTTCGCTAAATTTGAAAAAGTTGGCATAACTGAGCCATCAATCAGATTTGGTTCTGCATTTCGATATAATATTCATGTTTTAGTAAAGTTAGAGTTAGTAATGTGTGTGAATGTGAATCCGTTATTATACCGAAAAATTTTCTCCATTAGAAATGTCAATGAAATCAATGTCTATTTGAATCAGTCTCGCATTTCAAGTTGGAATCCATCTAATTCTCATCCCATTTAATATGCAACTCAAAGCCATCACACGAATCAACTCATTTTCAACGTCGACTTTTTTATGGCCTTTTTCCGCAGCGTATATACAAAGTACTACTTGTGTGAAAGTTTTCTCTCAAATGCATTTAAGCCTTAACGCAATGCTTAATATCAGTGAATGGCATGCAATCCAATCAAAATACACTCTCCTTTCAATTTGGAGTCTCCGCCCGCTTATGGCTCAATGTATGTGTGCCTGTGAATAGACATTTAACTCCACCCAAAGGCTGGACAAACAATAAGTTGTAAAATAATGATTTTGTCGACTAAACTAAACTTTAGGCTTCGTTCGCATGTTTCGCATGTTTTAGTTTATGAAACACTCGATTCACTTGCGATCTAATACTTAAATAAGTTTCTCTCAAAATTGTTTGTTTGCAGTTATTTCTTAATTGAATAACTCTTTCGGTTACTTGAAAGTCATCTCATATTATACTACAGTATATCTCGTGTTCTCTTATTTTATATCAAATAAGATTATATATCGATCATTAGTATTGCGATCAAAGGACCGAATGTTTATTTGATATTTCACTTTATTTATTGTTCAAGTGATACAGCATTAGACCGAACCCATGTGGCGACCGGTGTCGTCCAGTCCATCGAATTCAGATGCAAGTAATGATATGAATGATGAAGACGACGACATATCGAGTTCACCAAAACTAGAACCGTCTCTGCAAGTGATGCGTCAGTCAAACGAAACAATCAATTCGATCAATTCGAGCAAATCAAGCAAATTGTCGTTCAGTATCAGTCGTTTGTTAAGTGCTAAAAGTGGTTGCAGTAAACATACGCACAACAGCTCAACGCCTGATCGAGAATCAGAGTCACCATCGCTTTGCTTTCAATGTCCATCAAATGATAATAACGCGACTGTAGTCTCATATCCATCTCCGACTTCATCTGATACTAAATGTAGTTTAACAGCACCTCGAATGACAATAAGTCCATATGAAGTGGCTTTGAATTATCTGTCAGGAGCTCCACATCAAGCTATGCCTTACAATTCACATTATCCATGGTTAGGACCAACTCATCCCAACTTAATTAAGGATGGCTTACAAAGTAAGTAATTCTTTCTCTATTTACTGTTTTTTCAAATGTTATCTTAAAATTTACAATAAATTTTCTGTCTATTCTATGCTTCTTCTATAGTTAGTGATGTTAAACACTCGAGCGTTTGGCGCTCGATAACGAGCGCCGAGCGTTATGATTTTACTGAGCGCTCGCCTAACGTCAAGTCTTATTAAGAATTTTTAATACAGTATAATTTTTTAATATAATATTTAATTTCTTACAAAATATCTATTTTGTACAGATTTATGAATTATTCTGTTTTAAAGGTTGGGATAAAAATGTGTGTATAAAAACCGAGGGGTGTCTAAATCTCAATGATTTTTTGAGACAATTTTTTAAAGCATTGACTGATTTAATGCTTGGTAAACGCTTTAAAAAGCGAGCGCCGAGTGTTTCATTTTTCCTGAGCGTTAACATCATTATCTATAGTGAATTTTTCTGTACAGTACACTCAAATGTGCAGCGCATTTAAATTGATTGACCCCTTTATATCAAAAACTATAATAGACAGCAAACCCGATCTCATTTTCAGATTCTACGTCAAAAAATGCATTGAAACTAATTTTTCAAAATGTTATGAACACCGGTACCGTCATTCGACTATAACATAAACATTTAAACTTAGTTATAAATTACAATTTTTAGAGTATAACTTAAAATCTAAATATGAAAAATTCATCTTTTTCGCATTTAGTTTAAAAGTTAACTTTACACTACTCAAGAAAATTAGAAATAGACTTTTTTCCATCAGTTAATTAAGCGCATTCAGAATAACATTAAGAGTTTATTTTCTATAATTAAATCAAAATTTTTAGGGTTTCATATAATATAACTAACTGGTGTTCATAAAATTTTGAAAATGTTTTAATGTTTTTCTTTACTTAGAATCTAAATAATTACTTAATAATAATTAATGGAGAGCATAGGCTCGAAAACCACGAGCCTGGAGCCTAACCTAACCTATGCTTCATTACTTAAAGCAATACTTCATTACTTCAAATTTATTATGAAATAAAATAAGTTCAATAATGATGTCTATAAGATATTTACAAGATATTAGGTGTTACCTGAGTCTGTATTGTCAAAAAATACTGTATTTTTTTATTTTGAGATTATAGCGATTCGTTATTAATCTTCAAATTAAAAAATTTTTTTTGAGTTAGTTTTAAAATCTGAAACCCAAAGCCAGTGTGAAAAGGCATATCCATTGGGTTCGCCGGTGACCCTATTATCATTGAGACCTAAATTAGTTTGTGTATTGAATATTATAAGTAATCCATTAGAGGGTCAATTACTCCCAAAGCAATTTATCAATTAAGCTTATTTATTAAGCTTTTCAACATTATAGCTGCCGAACAGCTCAAAACAACTCTCACTCTATCTTAGGATTAAGTTAATCTTAAGCACTGTTCTAATTGATATTTTCCTGACATAGAGAGAATATTTTTAGAAAATCATAATTCTCGAGTCCATTGAAACATTATTCCATCTGAAAGCATGCTCTGTATACAGTATACCCAGTATTAGCATTAATGAAATGATTGTTTTAATTTATTATTATTAGGGGAATATTCATTTTAATAATTGTCTTCCTAATCAAATTTCCTCGACTAATATGTTGAGCATTTTGTTCTCGTAATTAGCCAACACTTAACTTCAATATTAATATTACTAACTATTAGTATTGAGCAAATTGTAACTTTTACTTTATTTGTTACATTGAATGCATTTTGATGATACTCTTATGTTATTTATACAAATACTTTAACTTTTTATTGATAACTATACTGTGTATTGAAGTGTTTCTGTTAGAGTGTGAACGATAACTCTCATTCTGTCATTTAGTTAACGGCTATTTTACTGATATGTTGTCAAATAAAGCTTATTTGTCGATCTTAAATGATGGTTACATTAACATTAGAGGTGTAGGAGTTGTTGAGATGAGATTATTGCGTGTCAATTATGAGACTACTTTTTGAGCCTTTGTTGATACAAGACTTGAGCTCAACTAAAACTAGATATTAATAAAAGTATTTTACTCATGGATGACAAACACATCAATTTATTGACTCACGAATTGCTAATATTTATTAATTGCGTTCAATCATAACTAATTAGAATTAAGAATTGAGCGACTCTTGTCCTTAACAAATGTTAAATTACAAGAAAATGATTTGAACATATTTTGATAATTGGATAATTTGTATAATTTGTCTGCAAAAATACCAAACAGTATTACTATTCTGCTATTTTGAAAGATAAGGTACTTTGGCAGCTATTGAGCTATTCTTTCTATGATTCATGATATGGTGCAGTAAAAATCAAGTGATGAATGTCTGAATTGCGTTTTTATTACTATTAGTTGGCTGTCTCTGTTTTTTGTAGTCTAACCCAAAGTAAACAATAGAGTACTCTGTGAGGACTCTAAATTAGTAGCTCATAAAAATGCATAATGAATTGTTGTCATGAATGGCAAATATTTATATTTTGAACGACTGTATCAGAGTCACAGTTATATTAAAGTAATTGTTTGTGTTTTGCACTTTGTCTATATAGAGCCTGGAGAACCACCAAGAATTGCAGTGAAATGTGCTCTTCGTAAACATAAAAGCAATAGGAAGCCGCGCACGCCTTTCACTACACAACAACTTCTAGCACTTGAACGCAAATTTAGAACAAAGCAATACTTATCAATCGCAGAAAGAGCTGAATTTTCAAGCAGTTTGAATCTCACTGAAACACAAGTAAGTCTTTGAAATACTATTAGAATTCCTGAAATAACTTATAATTTCATACAAATAACACCAATTTATTTCTATATCTTATTTTTCAAATTGGATTCACAAATAAAGGTCAAAATATGGTTTCAAAATAGAAGAGCAAAAGAAAAGGTAAAAGAGAAGAAAAAACATTTCATAAGTTTCTAAAACAATATTTGATATAAGTATTACCTGTATTTATATTTATATAATTTTACTTTTAATCCCTCAGAGGCTAAAAGAGGCTGAATTAGAGAAATTACGTTTAGCCGCCCGACCCTTCCCAGCGGCAGCGTTTGGCTTCGGTCTTCACAGAGGACCACCATTTGGGTTCAATGGTAGCCTTCATGGCTCGGGTCCACCGCCAGCACATTTAAGTTCAGCCGCCGCAGGCTTTGTGGTGGCGGCCGCGGCAGCAAATAGAGGGCCTTCTCTTTTCAATCACATCGCAGGCATCGCAACGCCATATCCTATTTATTCTTCGGGTCCCATAACTTCATCTTCTGGTCCTCTAATCACGAGTTCGAGTCATAATATGCCGCCAACATCTTGTCCTTAACAATGCTCTCAACTACTATTGAAATGAACAGATCAAAGACTGCATTCGGATGTTTCACAAGAATTCGGAATTTGGAGGTAAACTCACTCTAAACTGAATCCATGAAAATATAAAACATACGAATAGTTATAAATAAATGCAAAACTATATCAGTAAAACTCGTTTCAGTTCCTCTTTAGTTTTGTTTATAAATTAATAATAATTAAATGAGTTTAATGCCAATGAAGAACTATAAACTTATTTAATATAATACAAGTATTTGTAAGTTTAATAGTATGCCTGTGTTATTGTATAAAACTTGTAGTCTATAAAACATTTGACTATTACTTTGTAAATTATAATTTAATTGAACAGTACATATATTCGCAACCAATTTCACTCTCATGTAAGTTTACTTAACACAAAGCATAGGAACCACTAACGGCTCTATTGTTAGTGCGAACAGTTTTGTAAATAAATCATATAAATTACAGAACCCCCGACTCTGTAAAGCTATCATCAAATATTACAATTAAATAAAAAGATAAATTGAATTAATTTATTCCATATATTTATATATTTGTTCATAAGTTGATAGAATCTATAGTTATACTCGACTTGTATATAAACGCATTACTATTTATCAGATGAATGGCAATATTCGCTATATTTTAATCTATAAATATCGTGTGTCAGTTGAATTCCTAGCGGTCCAATCAAATGCAACTCTAATGAGATGTGATACAAACAGTCGTAGACTCAC
>JAQGCH010000910.1:0-18718 GCA_034699485.1 Nanhermannia elegantula | reverse complement strand
CGCACTGGATATCGACGAGAAGGAGCTTTTGTTGTGGTGGTCAACATATCTGCTGTTAAAGCAGAGGTTACTAATAGTAGACAAATATAACAACACAATTGCTGACCCAGAGTAATCATTTTCTAATTAATAAATATATTTGCACACAATTGTTGAGTTCAAACTGTAACAAAACAATTCGTTTAATTTTATTTTATTTTTAAAGCTGTTAAATAAAAATAATTACACTAAAAAGTAGTTTATTTTTATATATGCAGTACTTATACTCCGTATACTAACAAAAGTTTTAATACACAGAAGTTTTATCTCCTCTGAGAAAACTTTGTAAAATTTAATTAAAAAAGTTTTTAGGAATATATAAAATTATAATCTTTAAACATCTCATTCAGAATGAAAACATTTTAGTGAAGTTTATGTTATAATAGGAAATAATAAATTTTATTTATTAGACTCACCTCAGAGGGAGTTTATTACCAATGAGTTCACAAATGAATGAGAATCAAGAAGAAACTGTTCACTTCTTCTAACATGGACTGAAGGTTTGGTCTACAACTGTTCAGGTATTTAACCAAAAAAATTTGAGCTCAAATATATTACAAAATGATAGCCTTAGCTATTAAGATACCGGTTCACACTTCTTATGATAATTACGATCAAAAAACTGTTGCCAATCGATGACGCAATTTGTGGGCAATTTTCTGGGCTTATGTAGAAGAGAGACGGGCCGACACATCCAATTTTTAAAGTTTACATCAATTGCTTGAATGTAGGACTGGCCTTACTTTAGATAATACTTAACAAACATTTGGGTCACTCAAGTCGCGGAACCCTATTGTATAATATTATATAACATACAGTAAACACATTAAACTCTAAATTATTTTCTAAATACAGGCTTTATATAGAAATGTATTACTTGTCTTATTATTTGTTTTTTATTATCTGTTCCGCCACTGTTTGCATAATAAACCAGTTTTGTTTCACGCGAGGATTCCATCGCTTTTTAGTTCCACTTGCTTTAAGTCAAGTTTAATGTCATATATTTTATGATAAAAAGCATTCGTCATATTGTTTTCGGTAAATATAACAATTTATAATATTGAACCACAAACTTAAAAGTTTACTTATACTCAACTTTATGAACTCAATTGTGAACCTTAAACTTATTTTGATTAAATCATTATCGATAATGATGAGCACTTATGAGTACATCGCAAATATGAACAGAAGTATTAGTGCAGGTGTATTAAGTCATATTAATGAGTAAGCGAAGGGGGATTACAAGCGTTAATTGATGGCAAATTATGTAATCAATAACTTACTTGTTATTCGTCTAATCGGTCGCTTAATTTTAAAATATGATATCAAGTCATGTATTTTTACACTATAATTATACCGATATGTTTTTTCATCAGTTTAGTTTAAAATTAATAATTTTAGCGACAAAACAGACCAAAACTTTAATAAGTCACAATTGGATAGCTTTGTGGGAGTCGGGAAGGCGCAAGTTCGCCTACGCCGACCGGGGTTATCACTGGTTTTCAAAATGGGCTTCAGTGAGATCTCCCCTCATTAGGGAGTTGACTGATAAAAACGCTTTTTTAAACGGATAGCTTTGATATATCTTTAATAGTAAACAATTAAATTATTAATAAATGACTTTAGTAAATAAACTTAAAAAGTAATTTAATTGGTTGTATTTAAAGTTATATTCATTTTGTTGATCTTCAAAAACTTTCTCTACACATTTTAAATACTGTTTTAAAAATCTAAATATTGTTTTCAATACAAACCTCTTTATTTTTAAAGTTTATTATTACATGTATTGACGCAATTGTTTTATTCGAAAACTAAAAGAAATAATAGCTTTATTTTTATGAGAAATGACAGAGATTATGAATTTTTGCATTTTTCTACTTACAGAGTATTGATGTTAACATTTGAGTTAAAATATATTGCTCTAAAATTGTACTACTAATACAGTACCTATACTGTACGTATACTGTACCTGTATTTCGCATTAGCATATTAGCAATTAATATAATGATAATAAGACTGACTCACAATTATATAAGTGGCATTGTGTTATTAATAGCCTATTAATAATATACAAACCTAAATTCAATTAATTTTCAAATTTGATCAATTATTAAATTGAAGCAATTTTAAAGACTTGTATGAAAACAATTAGAGCACTTAAATAAGATTAAAGTGTTTTAGGAACGAATGTGATCACAAAAATCATGATAAGTGAGCGAAAGTGATTGTTTAAAAATGAGATTTCAAGTTCTCACGAATGAAGTAGTTTTTCTTTTAATAACAACCACTACAAGTTTATGAATAAAATATTAAATATCATTCAATTATTTTTGAAACTCTTCTTTCTGCATCTTTTCCTGAATGACAACCTAACTTTATTTGAGTGATTGTATGAAATGGTTTTACTATTCGTTCACTTGTGGTCTGTTGTCCTAAATTCTATCGGTAGGAGTCGAGACACTTATAAAAGTTAGTGGTCAGAAAAATGAATGACGGAAAATCTTTTAAGGATTCAAATATTTTTTCAGTTTCATTATTATAAGACACTAGAGCTGTCTAAGATTTGTTGAAGAAGCGTCAATATGTTTTGTAACCATACAGTTAAAGTGTATACTTTAAAATATTAATAATTGATGAAAACATACGGTATACCATAATGTATTGAAATAAATTATCAATTTTAGTTTTTTTAATGTTTTTTTTCAACCAACACCCTAATGAGAGGAGATTTCACTGAAGCTCATGTTGAAAACCAGTGAAATTTTTACAGGGAAAACGGCGTGGGCCAACGCACCGGGCCTAGGGATTGTTATAAAACAATGAATATGTGGCCAACATATTGCAGAAAAAACAGTTTCGAATCCGGGGTTCGAACCCACGACCCTTCGATTATGAGTCCGACACCTTTCCTCTTGGCCATCCTTTCTCTCAGCAAATTTAGTAAATTTATGAAATTTGATTTATTTTTTACTAATCACTCAAGAAGTTACATCCTAAATAGCCTCCATTATTATAATTTTAAATGGAAAGGCATATATGAAGATGTGAATTAGATATTCTGCTTTGCACTACTATTATTTCTTTCCTATAAGAAAAATAAAACACTGTGAGCACAACGGTGACGGACCGGCACTGACTTGTGGTATTCTTATATACAGATACCTGAACATGAGTTGCTAGAGTGAAGTCAACTTGAAAAGTAGGTCTTTATCAATGAGACAATACTAGGATATTATGATTACAATACAATTATCATGCAATGAGGTTAACTCAAAATTTATTCAATAAATCATTCTGTAACCAGTGAACCATTGAGAATACTTAAACAGTTTGCAATAATACTAGCAACAGATGCCTTTTAGCCATTACTTATTTGAGAGTATTTTTAGTTCCGGAATGAAAGCTGACTTAAAATAAAATATAACTTATATCATATCACTTATTGTATTAACAATTATTTATATATCTCAATACCATAGAGTTTGATAATAAAAAATCTTCAATTAGTTGTGTGTGTGTGTGTTTTAGTATGAAAGTCCACTTTGAATGTCATGCAATATATTTAGACGTTTAAAAAGAAGGTAACTGAAAGAATTTAACGGAACAATAGGCATAAACTGTAGAGACATTGAATGCATTAATTGTCACTTATTGAGTGAAACGCGCTTTTGTTTATGGATCAATTCAATTCAATTCAATACAAACAAATCTTTTGTAAAAGAATAATAATTAAACTTGTTTTACGGTTAATAAAAATTGTGAAGCGATTTAAAAACCTATTATTTGCATGAATACCGGCTTATTTTGGGATCACAAAGAATTGAGCTGTTTCAGCTCTAAGCACACTCATAGAGAGATATCGAAGTTATTTGACTACCAAAATAAGTCAGTTTTAACAATTGAATCACATAAAAAAAACAAATGTTGATAAAGTTAATATGAAGCGCGTTCCAGAAGAGATACCTACACAAAAATATTTTTTCTATAAAGGGCTTAAATAATATCAATACAGGTATAGACGAACTTTGATGATTAGATCAGAACTGAGTCACAAAGCCTTCTTTCCAAATAATTTACAAAAGGACATTCGTGGAAAATGATGAAAATAGCAGCATGTTTAGGAACTTTTTTATAGTGATCAAATTGAAGCTTACCCTAAGTGTCTTCTAACCCCTGAAAATTATGTCCACCTTCGATCGGGAAAATAGAAATTTTTAACTTGAAAAATTCAGAAACTTGAACAGCTGTAACTCCTCCCCTATTAGAAAATGGGTCCTCTCTAAAAATGAGTTAATTTTTTAGGGCGTGGTTTAAAAATTCTAGTGGGCGTTCTTAGTCACTCCCACATTTAAAATATTGAGTCATTCCTATAATATTTTATTCTATTTTATAGAAAATTTAACTCTTAATATAAATGTGAAAGTCCCATTTTAATATTTCTAATAGGTGAGGAGTTACAGCTGTTCAAGTTTCTGAATTTTTCAACATTTACAAGGCTCTAGCTTCGCCCCTATTATAGATATTAAAGTGAAATTTTCATGTTCTTATTCAGCATTAAATTCTCTACAAAATAGCATAAATTAAATGGGCGTGGCTTAAATTTTATAAAGTGGGCGTTTTTATGTCAACATCACGTGTTACTGTGTGTTAAGACAAAATGTTAAGATTTTAAAACAATCTAATCGTTATGAGCTTTAAAATGAGCCCTTATTCATTTCATTATTCAACAGGGAAAGTATCCAAATTAATTTTTGAAAATAGCATTTTCTTCCATAGAGCCCATTATAAAAAAATTTTTCAAGTTAAAAATTTCTATTTTTCCGATCGAAGGTGGACATAATTTTCAGGGGTTAGAAGACACTTAGGGCAAGCTTCAATTTGATCATTACAAAAAAGTTCCTAAACATGCTGCTATTTTCATCATTTTCCACGAATGTTCCTTTTATTTAGTTTGTAAGGTTTAAGGTAAGGTTTAACCTACAAAATGAACTCTATTACTGCTTTTAATTTAATAATCAGAGTTCATATATATATATATCTTTATTGATATAATTTAAGCCCTTTATAGAAAAAATATTTTTGCGTAGGTATCTTTCTGGGACGCGCTTCATATGAAAATATAAAGCGTGATTCAGTGCAAAACTGATTTTTAATGATAAACTTAAGACTCATTAGTTAATTATTATAAGTTAACTTACATAAACTCAAATATTTATTAACAAAATTAATTGATGACTGAAATGGTGTGCAACTGTACTCATAATACAATCAATAATTAAATCCGAAGCCCTTCAAAATCCTATCTGATCTACATTATTATGACACTACTGTAATTAAGCAAATGCATAGCCAATATATCGCTAGCATTTGCTTTTTAATTTATCCTTCATTAATAGATTAATATAAAGAGGCATATATAGGCAGATTATAATAGAATTTATAGAGCTCAAACTTTTAGAATAACAATTTTGGCAAATTTAGCGTTTTTTAGCATAAAAATTTAGCATTTTTAGCTTTCAAATTTAGCAAATTTAGCTTAAAAATTAGCTAGGGAAAGTATACAGTCTATGACTGTTTACAAAAGCGCGATCCAAATGTACGGTAGTTTTCCGTCGGTAACTTGGCCACTGGTCGCTGGACACAGACTTTTGTGATCATTTTAGAGGTTCTCAAGGACGCTGATTATGAATATGAAATCAGTTTTTTGATAGCTCTTACCGTTTTTGAGATCTATTTGGCAACAGGCGGACAGACGGACAGACAGACAGACAAAACAAATCTATAAGCGCTCTTTTTAGATCGCGCTAAAAATTCGCTCTTTACCTTAAAGTTTGGGCGATATTTGTTTAAATATTTTTATTTCAAAGTAATCAATATTTAATAATCAAAATTGAAAATAATGATAAACTTCTTCGTAAGCTTTAAACAAACACATTGAAGTAAAACTTTACTTTCAAAACAGGTGTTATTAGTATTTTAATCCTAACTTGAAAGTTATCTTAATTCATTCCTGTGCACTTCCAAATGTAGTTCATAAAATTTTATTATCATTTTCTTATAGTGTTGAGACTTAAATTTTGCATTTTTTAGCTTAAATTTAAATCATTAGCAATTTTAGCTTCATTTTTTGAATTTAGCATTTTTTAGCTTCATTTTTAAAAATTGTGTATTTTTAGCTATTTTTAGCTTATGACACAAGATATGTTAAAAGTTTCAGCCCTAAGAATTTATTTCACTTAATAAAATAATTATTGATTTTTGAAGATTATTTGAAGATCTCTCAGCCCAAATAGTAACCGAAAGTTGACGTCTCGATTATAGAGAATGTTGTTTTCAATGTAACTTGCTTCAATTTTGCTTCAATATTGCTTCAATTACGCCAATTTTAATATTGCTTCATATTTTATAGATTACGTCAATCAATTGACTATTTTATTGTTTATCTTATCTAATATTGTTCACTTTGGAGAGCTATACTTCTAGAAAGTTTCTCGAGAAATGTTTCTCTAAATATCTCCCGAGAGATCATTTTGCTTCAAAAATCAAGAAATTTCTTTTTTATGCTGTTTTTATTAATATTTAATGTTTGATTATGTAAATCATAAAATTTGTGTTATTTTATGTTTAAATATTGAAATGTGAAATGGATATAAAATTTGATTAAAATAAGTTTTACAAGTGTTTGTTTGGCACAAACAACTAATTCAACATTTCTTTACACATTTTTATGTAAACCTTCTATTCAAAAAATTATAAAATCTCAACAAAAAATGAATTCTTTTAAAAAACACTTATATAAGTACTAATACTTATACCTGTAGAGAGTATTAAATAAATGTCAAAAGCTTACAAAAGTGGTGAACACCGTATATATAAAGTAAGAATTAGGGAAACAACTTATGTGGAAAGTGAAAATTGAAGATTATTTCTCTTTCAAAATATGAAATATCAATAATGCTTTAGTTATAAGTTAGCATAAAATTTACTCAAAATTGTGCGACATCTCTAATTGTCCCCAAAGGTGAAGAAGTCGCACAAAATATTGTTCTGAGATTTTTATATTTCATGGTAGTGAGAGGGGTGAGAGAGGGGTGAGAGAGGGGTGAGAGAGGGGTGAGAGAGGGGTGAGAGAGGGGTGAGAGAGGTCTGGGAAGTGAGAAATATTTGCTTCGAAACATTACCGTAAATTTTCTCATAAAAAATATAATTTATAGAAATTAGACGTTCATTTATTTAATGTTTCAACCTCTCAAAGGAAATCTAGATAACAAAGTTATACACATTTTGTGCAATACTTTATCAAAAAATATATATAATATCAGTAATTTGAGGCTTTTAGTCATTTGAACAGTTTATTGAGTTACGGATAAAATAAAATATCGTTAAATATGGAATTTCAGAGAAGTGGGAGTTTTCTATGCAAAAAATGGACTTTATTTAGTTTTTCTTTGATACAAATAATTGCGTGTATTGTTTTAGCTTCAATGGCCTCAACACTTGTTGATAATTATGTCGATTCACTACACGATAAAGATGAATACACAGAAAGCGTTAAGGTATTTCTTCAGTTCTTTGTTTTCTATGTTAATTGAAACTAACATTTATTTATTATTTAATAATTAATTTGAAACTAGAGTACGGCCAAAAGCTTTATAATCGCTGCTGCAGTGATCAGTATTCTGTTTAACTTATTAGGCCTGGTGGGGGCTTATAAAGAACACTTTTGTATGACACTCACTTATGCCATTCTCATGACATTAGGCAGTTTGGGCAGCATTTCAACAGCTGTCAAAACACCAGCTTATTGGTCTTCAACAGTTTTAAGTTTCATAATATGTATCTTAGCCTATGCTTACGCAAGAGATCTGCGTATTCTGAGAAATCTGATATTGACACCAGTTTTTGTGACCCCAGCACAGACTCATACTACTGTTGTCCAAGTATCTCCTGGTTATAGTGGACAACAATATTCAATTCCTTCTGGAGGATATCCAAGTCAATCGGGAGGTTGGCAGCCACCACCCCCTGCTTATAATACAGAGCCTCAAAAATCCCAAAATTACCCATAATATAAAGTTTTGTTTGTATTAAAAAACGCTATTTATTGCTAAAAACTTTTAATATTTTACACATAAATTTTCATAACCTGATAAAATGCCAAATCTTTATGTATTGATATATCATTTGTGGAAATATTTTAATTTTATATTATTAAAAATTATAATTCGTCACCATGGAACTATACTGTCGTATCTGTAATGTTATTTCAATCAGAGATAAGACAGTATAGCTCCAAAGCGACGAATTGTGTCTGTATGTGTGTGTATGTGTATGTTGTATTTGATACTGTAATAATGTAATAAAAATGTTTAATGTAATATTTGAATTAATCCTATTCAAAAATATTCAATAAAATTAAAATGTACTGTTAATGTATTGCTATAAAACTCCTTTTTAATTTCTGTTTTTAATCAAATAAAAACAAATGTATTAATTATTGGTTAGGATCACAAAATTATATAAGTTGCGAATAAATGGTTATATAAGGCGCTCATTATTAATGAATTAATAAAAAAATTGAAATAGAAAAATAGATAATTTTTATTTAAGTTTAGCTGTATTAAGTTTTATAAAATAAGTTACCATAAACTCAAAACAATCCATAAAAATGAAAATCAATTTCACTGTTTGTCTATATAACAAATAGAGATCATTTAAAACAAATTAACATAAATTATTAATTTATTATGATTTGACAAATAATTGACTTATTTAGCGCAAGAAATAAGCTGTGAAATAGTTTAAATAAACTGTGAAAACTAATTTCAAAAGTTGATACCATAACTTTTTGAAAATGACATCACTTAAACAAAATATTAAAACAAAAATTTGATAGCAAATAATGGGATGCAATATTCTGTACCCTTTGGTAGGCAAACAATTTTGCAAAAACTTTGTGAACTAACTTTTGTTGCTATCCAAGCTTTTAATGTAGGCTTCTTTATATGCTTTATATCAAATCGTATCTTAATTTTATCTTATTATTAAATTATAGTTTAATGTATAGTATACGGTACAGTGCATTTCAAAAGAAAATAAGTGAATTATTATTTTGAAAATTTTATTGTTTGTAATTGTGGTTCACATACTTTTATATTTTATGTCAAATAAATCCATAGTAACAGTGATAATAACATTGTAAAAATTGAAAATAATGTTAATTTATAACAATAATAGAAAGAAAATACTAAATTAGAAATTGGTTCAAATAATTAAATAAAATGTACTTAAAAACGTTTTTGATTAAATTAACGAAATGGTCACTGTTTGCCATTTCAATAACTATGATGTCGGCATCTATTTTATTGGCGGCTATTAATGAAGATATTGCTTCAAATTTTTCTAAAGAAAGTGGAGCTCAGGTATAGATGTTATACAATTAGAACTTAAGATTAATATAAAACAATTATTTTTAACATAAATTATCAAAATTAATATATTTAAGCTTACAATTAAGTTTGGGATTATAATAATTGCAATAATTACTGAATTGTTTGCACTTTTCGGAGTGATTGGAGCCTATAATGAAAACTTGTGCTTAACATTGGTTTCAGCCATTTATATGACATTTAATAGCGTCTGGACTTTTATTTTATCACTAAATGAGCCATTGATTCTTCTCTGGATATTCACTATCTTGAATATTGTTTTTTCCATATCTGCATATCTCTGCACAATGTGTTTGTTGTGGAGAATAATACACGAGAGATCAGCTATTCATCAAAATAATATCAATTTTGAGGGAAATGATTACAACTCAAATCAATATACAAGAGAAACTCTTCACGATCTGCCAAAATATGAAGCACCACCTCCTTATAGTAAACTCATATTAAGTCAGTTCAAAATCTAAATGGTTAAGCTTTGAATAGTAGTTATATTTAATTGGAATTAGATATTCATTAATCGCTTCATTTAATTCAAAGTTTGTTTCTCATTGTTCTCATTATTAAATTGTGTACAAAATTGTAGCTTTTGATCAAATTGTTTTAAAAATTAATCTTTATATTAAAAGTTTGCTAAATAAAAAATATAATGCATTTTAATAAATTGTATATATACGTAATGAGTACTGTACTGTACAATATATATAGTAACGGGTGAGCACTAATTAACCGGTCTGAAGAAAAAAATTAATAAAAATTATTTGGATTAACATTTAATTATCAAATTGAATACTAAGACTTAGACTATAAAATAGTATCAATAAATTCTTGAATCTGCGCCATAATCGGCAGCAATACTTATTTAAGTTAAGACACTTTTCTTGAGACTTTGGCACTTGTTTGGGTTCAATTTTGTAAGATTTCTATTAATGCCAAGTTTGAGATTATCGGTAGAATTAGTAGAAACAAGTCCTCATACACTGAAAATTTCAAATTACCCAAAAAGTCCTCAATAAAGAAGCAGTTTCGGGACATTTGGAGGTTTGCAGTCCTTCGGCACAAGTATGATATTATGCGTTTTTTACCATAGCGTTACTATTAAACTTACAGTCACATAGTTTGAAATAATTTTTAAACCCAAAAACCTAGATCAACAATTTTGGTACCATTATATCTTCTCGTTGAATACTATCAAAATGACCGGTCATGTCATTTTTATGAAGTTCCGTCCACTTGCAAACTGTAGTCACGTGAAAATTACAAAAAGGGCATCTCGTGAACAGGTGGGCGTGGCTCAAAAATGTTTTCACATTTGGATTTATTTTGATATTTACTATCGATTTGACTCATCAAATGATTTTTATGTTGTGACGCCTATTTGCCTATTTATACCATAAGTTCCTTTCAACCAATAGTAAAGTGCCAAAGAGCGAAAGATATTCATGAATTAGAGTATTTATTTATTAAATTAAAAAAATTTAAACAAAACAAAAACTAGGATAAAATAGTACTGAGTCTGCTCTTTAGTTTGATATATTATTTATTGTCTTACGTGAGGTAATACCCCGACAATTAAATGGCAAAGCCAGACTGGTTAATTAGTGCTCACCCGTTATGTTACGTAGTATTTGCTTAATTTTGTCTATTCAAAAGTTTTTAAGTTTTTGTTATAACACAATTTTAGACCAAAATGTTTATTGAATATAATTATGAAGGCTGTGATATTAAGCACGTGCATATTTGTAATGTTTTTGCTTAAAAATGGCTTCTAGACGTCATACCTGCTTATTTCGCAGGTTTTGCATTTTTGTGTTTTTATTGCAATATTGAAAGCAAATTTGAAGATAAAACGCTTATTTTAGGTTATTTTCATTAGTATTGAGAAAACTATTTGACTATGGATTTAATACTATTCGTTTAATTGATAAAAAACTAATCTATTAATGCATTTCGGCTTATCATTTAATCGACAAATTCAAAGTCAAGCATTCGTTAATTCAATACCATTTTTGTTTTCTAAAAATTACTAAAATACGGCTATAATTTGTGTTGTAATTACTGCAAAGAAGTACATAAGCAATACTTTCTTCAACAACTTTTTAATTTTATGCTTTAATGCATAAAAAATAGAATTAAAACCTATAAATTTTAATAATTCTCTAAAAGAGGGAAAAATTAGGCGCAAAATTACTTTTTTGGCGAGAAAATATTCTTAGAGAAAAAATTGCCTATGACAACTTTGAACCGCCCCCTAGGATTTTCGTAATTTCTTGAAAAAACCCACCCCCAAAGGGCAGGAGCTTGTCCAGGTATATATTTAATCAAGTCTATATGTCATAAATAGAACGGGAAAATAAAAATTTTTGTTAAGATTCTGCTTATTTTATCATTTTTTTCGTGCTTTTTTAAGCACTTTTATTGAATATTTTTCGTGCTTATTATCACAGCTCTGATAATTATATATAATTAATTTATATTGCATAATGAATTGTCAATCCATTTGAAGATCAGGTTCAATCATTGAGTCTTTTGATAGAAATATTTTTAAAGGCCCCAATTTAGATTATCAATACCTATTAAGATATAAACAGGATATCAAAAACTTTTAGATAATTGAATAACAGCATAATAAAAAAACTGAAATTAAAATATTATTACAATTCTTAAATATGATTAGATAATGAATATTTGTTATATTATATATGAAGAAATAATATTTAACATTTATTAATTTATAGTTTGAGAGTAAAAAGTTAACAGTTATGAACCAAATAAACTCTACATTTGTGAAACTTTCATTAATAATTCAATTATTTTATTTCTTATTATTGATATTCCTGATCACTAATGTTTTAACATTTTTAAGCTTTAATAGAGAAGTATAATTCATTTTATTAAATAAATGAAATGTTTTATAACAAAATTTTTGATTCCTTAGAATTGGATTTTATCTATGATTTCATTTCATTGGTTCAGTAAATTTTATATAACATGGATTTTGAGATCAAACTTTCGAAATGACAAATTTCTTCTATTATTCAATTGTTTTCATTCAACAATGATTTGTTTTTTACAAATTTATATGGGTTTAAAATCTAAAATAATTCTAATGTTAGCATCAATTGATATTATTTTAATGGTTATCATTTACTTTATCACATTTTACTATATAATGAAGAAAAGACAGAGAAATTCTTATAATCAAAGATGTCTTCCTCCTATTGAACAAATGGATCCAACAAGAATTGGTATATTTGTTTATTATGCAATACACAAAGGAGAAAGTTCTCAAACAGATTTATCACAGAATCAAAATTTTACTTTCTCTCAATCTGAGGACATTCTTGAAACTCAATTAATAGATAATGACTTACCTCCCAATTATGGTGATATTTATCAAATAAAATTACAAAATAACTAATCGTACAATTTTTAAAAATTCCACTAAATATATAAATTAAAAGTATAAAATGCCAGTAATATTCTTATACATATGTCAAATATAAGCTGTGCTGTACAATACATATTTGATTTAAATATGCGAAACTCAAACTTAAATATACACAATATTTAACCCTTACAAACACGTTCAATACATAAGTATTTGTTTAAATTATTTAATATTTATTATGCATAATATTTATATTTAAAAACATTATTTATTTTTTATATAAAATTGAACCTAAATTATAAAACCCTTTAGTTATTAATCGGAACAATATTTTATATTATTTATTGAAAAATAAAACTATTTGTCAATTTATTAGATACTTGTTTTTTGATGTGATCTACTCGTGATATATTAGATATTAGAAACTTGTATAAAATGTAAATTATAAAATTGTTAAATGAGAGAAAAATATGAATTCTAAGATTTAAATAAATTTGAAATAAAATGACAAATAAAGAATCCTTAATTATATAGCTATAATTGGAAAAAATATAAAAAATAAACATAACTCTTAATTTTTTACACGATTATATGTTAACATATTTTATTCTTGTTATACTTTATTATTTTATATTTAACTTATATTGTATTCATCTTTTATTCTTATCATTTAATTAAAATGAAAACACATGGAAAGCATTAAGCTCACTATTACTTCAATTATATAATTATTAATGCAAAATTGCAAAGTTTATCACCAGAGCCCCCATATTCGGATTATCCGATTTTTTAAATGGCTTTGTAACTTAGGGAAAATGATCCTGAATTGTTTTGCATGTAATAGTGAACGATTTAAAGTTAAAATGATGTTCCCGAATTCTCCCGAATAATTGCATTTTTCAAAAAATTCCGAATGGGGTTAAAACTCATTGTTTTAAAACCTTAACATTATGATCAACATATGCGGTAAATTTTTAATTCGCATAAATAGTTAATTCTTATTTTCTATCCGAAATTCCAAAGGTATTAATAAAATCCTATCAAAACTTAACAAAATTTATCAATACTAATTTCTTTTGTAAAATTTCTAAATTTTCCCTTCATTTTACTTCAAACATTGTTGTTTTACTTACTGTTTTCTTTTATAGTTTGTAATTTTACTTTATATCATTAATAAAATCGTTTATTTAATTTCCCGAATTTAGCCATATAACTCTCCCGAATTTATTAGATTTTTGCTCCCGAATATGGAGGCTCTGTTTATCTCTATTAAAAGAACACTGAATCACAGTTTAGTCAACTGAGTTAACTTATCTCTTATTGTAAGTTACCTGTACTGATATGATTGCTATAGTAATTATCAGAGGTACGATTAATTAGGAGTTAAAAGTGGTCAAATTAATTAGGAATTGGTACATTAAAGTAAAGTTATTTGGTTAGTAAAAAATCGTGAATAAATGTCAGTTCGAGTCGGTTAGGTTAGAATATTCGGATACTAAAAAGAGAACTTTTCCATCGTGTTCTCACCGATTTGAAAAATATTTTTTCCACATAATTACTATCCTATGACATTTAGAAAAATAGACATAAAAACGGCAAACCGATATAAGGGCTCCGGTACAAGTTATCTATATATGTTAAGAGTAATGGTCACTTTCCCTTCTACGGGTACCCATGGCGATTCATATATCACTAGAAAGATCTCACCGAATACTACAACTTTTCTTCTTACACCAATTTGATCCGACCCCGGAGTAAAGCACCAGAGGTCGAAGAAACCACCATTGTAAATACATAATACATAAATACATAATGAACTACATAATGTATTTACAATGATAACTTCTTCGCCTTCAGACGCTTTACTCCGGAATCGGATAGAATTGGTGCAAGAGGAAAAGTTGTAGTACTCGTTGAGATCTTTCCGGTGATATATGATTCGCCATGGGTACCAGTAGGAGGGAAAATGATCATTACTCTTAACATATATAGATAAATTTTAAACAATAGAATCAATTCTAGTCTCAAAATGGTTGGATACGTGTATTTTTATTTGACTGAAAAATCGGTCGTTTTATAGTTATAGCACTTCAAATTTGAAAATTTCATAAATTCAATTGAGTATATCTCACCCCACATCCGATTTATACGAAATTCATACCAACTAAAGTTTTTTAAAAGTTATTTTCATTGATGATTACAAATTTTATATAGATTTTATAGTTTTCGTTCTATATAATAATAAATTTTCTCCGTAGACTCTCATTATAAAATGGAAATTTAAACTACTGGTTCCGGAGCCCTTATATCGGTTTGCGTTTTTATGTCTATTTTCTAAATGTCATGCATTGGTAATTATATGCAAAAAATATTTTTTAAATCGGTGAGAACACGATGGAAAAGTTCCCTTTTAAGTTCGACCACTTGTTCGAACTCACGACTCTTCGATCATGAGTCCCACACCTTTCCCCTGAGCTATATTGACATTTAAAAGCGATATTCGACGCAAGGAATAAAGCTATTGCTATTGGTATGATTAAAACCGAAAAATGCAGCTCTATTATCGTTGTGATTATTGATATGGATGCTATAGAAATTAATAGAGAAATGTTTTATATTCATTTATTTAAGGACTATTTACTCAACATAATAATAACGTATTAGCTTTAAATTAGTTAAATATCTATATTTTGCGAATTTAAAACATTTTTGCAGTAGTTCTATATTAATAATAATGAAAAATTTGATTTTATTCTAAAAGATATATTTACTATTTTAAAAATGTATATTTTCTCTTCTATTGTAGTTTTGATATAAAAATAGTTTTAATTATACGAATACAGTATCTTTAAATTACATAATTTGCAGTACATTTTCGTATGTTTACTTCAAATTTTTGACAATTTTACAAACTCCACAAACATTTATTTATAAAAATGCTTAAATAGCCTTAGATTATGTATTTTATATACGTTCGCACAATAAGTTTCACACTTAATTGAGTTAATATAAGAATATTTATTTATTTAAAAAACAATTGTTTAGTAATTAATCGATTGTTTTTGTGCATATAAGTTAGACGTAATTATCAAAATTCAATATCATTTTCTGTGATGCCATTGATTTTCATTAACAATTGAGAAATAAGTCAATAAAGTTGAGAAAGTCTGTCCATAAAAGAGTTGGTCATAATTTATATCTAAATAATCTGATAAATGGAAAGAAGACTGATAGTGTTGACACATACTAAATGGATTTTGATAGCACTTTGCTCTGCTATTATGACAATTAGTTTTTTGATTATTGCTTTAAATAATGATATCGTCAACTTATTCATCAAAGATTCAAATTCCAGAGTAAGAAATGTTTTGAAATTTAAAAAACCTATTAAAGTGACTCAGATTGCAGTAATATAAACTGTATAACGTAGCGCAATAAAGTAAATGAGCGTCAGGTATACTTATAATATTGTATTTTCTAAAGTCTAACCTGTCTTATTAGTTGATATTAGATTTTTTTGGTATAGATATAAAAAATATTTTATTCGTGTTTAATGTGTTAAACGTTAAGTCAGGAAAAAAAGAAATATTTATCTTAATTTTGATAATTCCTTTTAATAATACTCAAAATTGTGTCACCTGTTAAACTTCATCACCAATTCCTGACGTTGTGACGGCTGCAGAGCTATTCACCGAATATTATGCAGCAGCGATGGCAAATGCTCGAGCGGAAGGCGCTCGGTGATGAGCGCGAGCGCCGAGCGTTAAATTTTAGTACATAATTTTTCGTACAGTAGAAATGTTTGGTATTAAAAATGTTTAATTTTTACAAGTTTCAATTTATGGTAAAGGTTTATGAATTTTATTCTGTTTTGGAGAATTTAGACAAAGAAGCAACAAATTGAAATTATGTTAGACTTATTTCGTTTTTAATTGATGACTAAAGACAAAATTCGAGGATATCCCGAAAATATAAATGTTTGCAAAAACAACGGTAAATAGATATTAGATTAAAGAGTATGACCCCGTTATATCACCCATTAAATATCAAAATTTGATGATGCCAACTTGTAATGAATTTAACTGAATTACTTTTTAAAAATTAAATCAACACTTAATATATTTAGTTAATAAAATTTTCACGTAATTGATAATAGCAGCATGCACCTAGCAATCTAATTTATTGGGGCAAGTATCAGTATATCAAATATGTTGAGGAGTATCAAAAACTCAATGGTATTTTGAGAAATTTTTTTTAAATTGGGAAATATTTATAAACTTGACTGACTTAGCGCTCGGTATACGCTCGGCGCTCGCTTTTTTTCGTCCGACCGCGAGCGTGAGCGCTGAGCGCTGCCATCGCTGTTATGCAGTATCCCCGAAACCCTGTTTAGCTAATCTTAACCCTGTTTATTGTCAAAATTATACCTTATTTTGAGATTTTTATTATACATAAAATTTTTATATTTTGTATAAACTTATTTACAATAAAACGGATCATTTAGAATTCTGATCTCTTTATCATCATATTTAACTGTAAATTATTTGAATTCAAATATTTAAAATGTAATTTGTGTTACTTTTCAAAATTAATTCCTAAGTCACTTAGACTAAGCCCTAGCATTCGAAGCTTATATGAAACCTAAACCAAACTTGTAATTAAGATATATTAAATACCAACAAACTATTGATATCATATTAAGGAATACAATGTCATTATCATATACTTGTAATATCGAATATCAATAAACTTCATGTAAAATGCAATTAGTTCTTAAACTTTGATCTTTGAGTGACTTTTCTGGATTGATGTCATTAGAACCTAAGTTTCTTAAAAGTAATCTATTATAGGGGTAATCACTATAAAAAGTTATGTATTCACTGATAAATTTGATGGAAGGCTTGTTGTAGGGCATAAAATAACAACTATTGCTTACAAGCATGACATTTAAAAACATAACATTTAAGAAAACATAACATAACATTAGAATCAGTTTCTGCACGTTCTATCTCATGTTGTCTTTGGGCTAATCCTATGGGACACGGGTTTGTTCCAAACAAAGAAAATCATATTTGTGAAGTGTTTGAACTGACGTCCTTTCATTGAACTCAGAATCCCTGAAATTACTGTTTTACTCTATTAAGTCTATTTCTCTACAACTGTATTACTCTATTCCTTAAGGAATAGCATTCAAAAAATTTAAAAAGTTTTTTACTCTTGAATATCATATAAATAATTGCCTCAAATCTATTTCAGGAAACTTTCAGAACTGATTTATTTCTTTCTTCAATATTCACTGAAATCGTTTGTATAATTGGCGTATTCGGAGCTTTTAGAGAAAGTTATCGTGTGATCAAAATTTTCACTCTATTGAAAGCAATAAATTGTGTTTTTTCGCTCTATATTTCAATAAAAGCTTTTGGTCTTTGTTTGTTAACTATTTTCAATTTAATAATTTTATGCGTTTCTTCTAAATACGAACGAAATATTAAAAAACTGCTCATAGTTAATAATAATAATAATAATAATAATAATAACAATGGAAACACTAATACAAATAGTAATAACATCTCTGCTATAAGTGGTACTCATTTTCCAATATTTGGTCCAAATTCATCAACAAATCCAATGGACACCTCACACTCTCCTCCTCAATATGAACCACCACCTCCTTATAGTGAAGAACTAACAAAATTGCCAAAAATTTGTTAATTAAAGCATCACTCTAAATTACATTATTTCTTATCATCTGTTTTCAACTCACATTTAAATCATAAAAATTATACATAAGTTTGTATTTATAAAGAGTAATCACCACTTCCCATAGACCTTCTCCTTGGGA
>JAQGCH010000909.1:0-18720 GCA_034699485.1 Nanhermannia elegantula | reverse complement strand
CTCTCTCTCTCTCTCTCTCTCACTCACTTTACGACTTCCTTCTTCTTTTTGGATATATCGTCAAAAACTTTGAAGATGATGATGATGTGGTGATGACACATGAATGTGCGATAATATATCTCTAGGCCATTGACGCGCCAATTCATTTCGTATTATTCGTATCTCTTCTTATACCAGTATTTTTCCCTTTTTGGTTGCGGCGTAAAAAATTGCAACGCTTTCACATGTTTTATTGCTATTGATGCTGTCCTGCGATTAGATTCAAGAAAAGAGTCTTCACACCAGTGTCTATACAGCCATTCTTAGGATTAGCTTAACTTTTGCTCTGTTTTAGTTTTGATATAGTTTTCGTTATCCAAATAATTTATTTTTTACTCTATAACTGTTTGGTGGACTTAATTAGTTGACAGAATGAAAGAATGATATCTATTCTGATAAGAATAATGGATATGAGTCTCACTGGGTGTGAATCTAAACGATTGTATGATGTTTTGGCACAATTAACTTCTTGTCCTCACATATTCTCCATTTTTTATACTAATAACCATTACAATGAGTTAATTAGTTTCTATTTGATTAAAGCATTTGCTTTCGTTTAAAATAGTTTGAATTTAAAATAAATAATCAAAATATTGACTAAACCCAGATTGTAAATGATTACTACTATTAGTTAAATGATTATATCTATGAAAATGTGCGTTAAGACTATCTTGAATATCAAAATAGTTAATGAGTCTCATACAGCCCCTAAAAACTTTGTAATTTAATCCTTGCTGTGAAATAAGGTAAGAAAAAATAGAAGGTATACCACCGACTGTTACTTATTTTTCACTCCCTAATCGTGAAATTTTGCGGTCATTTGTATAACATATCATAGTATTAACCCTGAAAAAGAGTCAAAATGCTGATAGAGTCAAATCCATTATCACCATAAAGAGGAATTTGTATAATAAAACATTAGTCAAAGACTGAGCCTCTTTTTTGTCCACTAGTCCTGATTTTATCGAACAGAAGGCTCATTATTTCGATATTTAAAGACTTTATTCAAATGGTTTAGCATTTTGATGGCTAACAAAACCTTAAAATATATATATTTATATTTTAATGCGAATAAGTTATCGGATTTGAAATATGCTGTTTATTCACAACTGTACCCATTCGTGAGCTATAATGATTGGTCCCTATAATGAAGAGAATCAGTGTTCTCTATCTTATATTTTTCTTGAAAAAGAGCTTATTTCACAATGATTTTCATCAAAAGATTTCTATTTTTAGGCTATGAAAATATATTAATGCACAACATCTTTCATATTGAAAAAATTGAGGCCAAACCTAACATGTACTTTAATTTCTTCTCTATTGTAGATGTTTTTCTCAATGCTATACCACTTTTATTCAATGGTTCACTTTATATGAATATATTATACATTATATGTTGGAATATATTAAATGAATATCATATACAGTGCAACTTTTTTTTCGAAAAAGTGATTTAAATATGAAAAGGACTCAGTTTCGTAATATTTAGTATAATAAAGTGTCTCAATTTTCTTTAGAATGTAAGCGCTTAGAGTGTCATAGAGATGATGAAAATACAGTAAATCATAGTTTATTATTCATATTTATTGAATACCAGAAGATTATGATTATAAACTCAAACGCAAACCGAAGATGAACTCCAAATATATAATTATCTGATTCTTGGTTTCAAATTATTTCGAAAGATTAATTGGTATTTATATATAATTTATTTGCAGAGCATTTCATTTAGACTTATTATACAGAAAATAATTTAAAAGCATTTTGAAATTTATTAACTTTATCGGAGTTTTACTGTATTGAATCATCAAACTTTTTATCCAAGCTCTCCATCCCCTGAGGGAAACAAGACATCCTCTGAATAACTCGTCATTTCATTTGAAGCCCACTTTTGCATTCTCATCAGCGCTTTTAATTTTTTGAAGTATGCTTTCAAATGAGTCTTTATTCGTCAGGTCTTCTAATATTCTAACATTTTAACACATCTCTCACTTCTTGAGCGCTAACAGTTGTTCACTGCTTCGCCACTTCTAACCAAATGTGCCAACCATTTAAACAATGATCACTTATGAGCAGAGAAAAAAATGCACCGCATGTGTTGGCTCTGCCTTTTGTTCAATTGTCGGGAGGGATGCAATCATTATTCTGATGAAATGAATTGCTATTTAAAGGGATAGCCTTTTGTGCTGCCTTTTTAATCGGTGCCGAACGTTATTGTCTATGTTTGACACTTTCAACTTTAATTATAACCAAATTAAAACTTCTGCTAAAGAGAAATTCATAAACTATTTTGCTTTTCTTTTCCTCTCATCATTAAGAACAATAATGGGAGTATTTATTATTACTATTCATGAATTATTAATTTTTATATTATATTACTTTATGATCAACTCCAGTATTGGCTCAATTATTATTTAAATTGCTTTTTGTTTCTCTTTTATTAATTGTATTTATATTTAGGATTCACTTTCAGTATCAGTTCAATTATGTATTATTGTATTTATATCTGAAATAAAATATTTACGACTACTCTCGAGATATTTTTCACCTTTTCTTTTACTAAAGCAAACATTACACGCAAACTAAACTTTAAAGTTATATTCATATGGCGTGGAATTTGAAATGAATTTCCATTATTTGATAACAAACTAAAATTGATATCATTTCTCATGTCATTCGTGTCACTCGTGAATTATTTCTTTGCACTTAAACCAAAATAAAGTGGCGTTTGATTTATTAGCCAATAATTATTATATATAAATCAAACTTATCATAAGAAAAGAATTTTTGGTTAATTCAGAAGACAATTATAGTCTTAGTTTAATTAATTTAAATAATGTTTTATGAGTTTGAGTTCAAAATTTGACTAAAAAGTATTCATAATCTCATTATTAGAAAGAATTATTATTACTATTAGTATTTAGAGAACCAGAGCATCCAATAAGGCTTGAAAAAGAGTTTTGACAAATTATTTATGTTTAAGAAAGAAGTTTTTAATTATTCAAAGCCATCGCAGGGCAGAGCTATGCATAACTACTAGTACAGGTAGTTTTGCAGTTATTTTCCAGTTTTCGTATCGTATTCTATACTTATTTTTCAACCTAAAAGAATATTTTTTATCTTTTCATTCCATTAAAGGATATTAATTTGTGTTTAAGTGATCCTAATATTAATCAGTTGAGGCACAGTATTAATTCCCAAATGAGAAGTTAGAAAACTTAGTGAACATTATAGTAACTCAACTTTACGTTACTGTGAGGTATATATCATTAGAATTGTATTTAACTTATTTAGTTCGATAAACTATTCAGTCGACTCAAATTATTTGATATACAGGAACTCAGGAATCTCTTAAATTAATGAAATACTCTTTTCCGATGACTATCTTTGTTGTTCACCAGAGGAATAGAGCTTGTCTTTAGTGACCGAAAATTGATTCGATATTTTTAATGAGCAAAAAATATTTCGATAACAAGAGAATGACATTTTAATTGATGAATAAAATGAGTTAATTTAGCGAAAAATTCTATGTTTATGATCATTAGTTAAAGTTATCCAAAAAATTTCAGATCATTAGATTAGAGTTATATCACTATGAAATATAGCTATACTGTGCTCTATTTTGAAGGTATCAGCTTTTTATTTGATTAAATTACACAATTTTCTAAAGTTTCACAGAATTTATGACTTCATGAAGTGATGCTTTATTTAGACATTGAATAGTGAATTATATTTTGGTTGCATTTCTGTGCATACATTATACTTAATTATTTTATATAATTACCAAACCTATCAGTTTCCATAGCATCCAATCTGGAGAATCATTCAAATATTTGGCTAAAATTCAAGCTTAAAACTCAGTTTCGCGTTTCATTAGCTATTTTCACATTGAATACATGCTCTTCACTAATATACTGTTAGTTAAAATGCAAACTAAAGCATATATTAGGGGAAAGAATAAAATTGTTTAATTAAAGTCTTTTAAATTAAGCGTATGTGCGAAGCAGTTTAAATTCATTGCTAAAATTAGTATAACAGCTCTGTTCAGTATTTCATGCAATACCAAGTATTATAAAAATATCTAAAATGAGAACAACTTTTGTTGTCTATGACAATATTGCACTGTTCACAAAGCACTTAACAATCACATCTGAAACGCTTTCATCTCTATACCATTCATATGCCTATCAGTCAAATGAAAAGTGGTTGCTATGAAAAAATGACTATTTCATAGACCAAACTTTATGAAGACGTGACGCTCTTTTTTATAAAACCTCAGCAACACTCGACTCCTGGTATTTAAACTTATAATAATTTCTATCAATATTAACCTAATTTTCTCATCAATTAATTCGAGTTATAAATAGTTGATGGACTTCAAAGTTTCACAAACTCTAGTTTTTTAATCAAACAAAAAAAATGAACTCAAAAGATTGTTTTACTTTTTATTGTAATGCTAATTGACTGAATCGCTAATAGTTTTTAAAATTAATTTTCGACATTTTTTCATATTAAAGATGTGCTCAAATTTTTTTAGTGCATTGTCAATTGAATTTGATGAAAATAGATTACTTTGAATATGGGTCAGCATTACATTACATTACATTACAATATGAAGACATTCAATTTAAGGAGTGCTAAGCACTTGCACTAAACTACAAATAATACTCATCCCAATTAATTAAAACTTTGTGAATCATTCACTGCTAAACTAATTTTCAACAATGGAATCATTGCTCATAAAATCTATATGTTTTATTAGAAAATAATTTCAAATCTAATGAAATTCTCTTAAGTTTAAATTGTGTTAATGAAAGTGATTTAATGTGTGCCAAAGAATATTTAAAAAATGCGAAGGTTTTTGCTTTAAATGAGAAATACGATGAAAGCAATGAATGAATGAATAGTTTATGAACAGTTATGAACAGTTCATGTTTCATAATTATAAGATTAAAATTTATTAATCCATTAAAATTCAAATTCGATTACAAAACTTAGTTTGAAGGATAAACTTCTCGTTTAAGTCACAAAACAAAAAAATTGCACAAACACATAGTTAGTCCATATGTACAGTCACCCAAACAAAGTTTGGTAAAATCCATAAAAGTCCAGTCGTGCGTAGGGATAATAATTAAAGGACGAAACATAAATCATTGTTTAGTCATTGAAAATGTTATTTTATTCAAATTAATAACAGAATTTACTTCAAGTCAAATAATTATAAGCCTTTTGTGACCGCATCTTTTCTGGAATGGTAATAACATAGCTTTGTTTGAGTGACTGCACTAAAAGTACAACTTATGTCAAATGAGAACTGTTCCTAAAAATTTAATCTCATGATTTAGAGCTCATTTCGTTGTCTGTAATCCCTTAATGATAATCAACACTCTAATCCATTTGCAGAGACGGGTCATCATTGTTGCCGCAGAACTACAAAAAATAAGATAAAACAGTGATTAAGATTTGAGAATTAGAGTTTGAAAAGTTAATTATTGTTCACTGTTTTGAACACAACAATGCAATGGAATGAAGCTGTGATACGTTTCAATTAATTTTCCATTAAGAAAAAACAGTTAGAGATATATTTATTTTGATAGTAATATAAAATAGCACTCTGTTTGAAATAATGCGTTTTTCTGATTCTAACTGTTCTTTCACTTTGTTTATGTGTCAAAAAACTAAAACAGACAGTAATATCATAGCTATATAACAATGCCCTGATTTTTGTAATAAATGATTTAATATCATGTTATTCTGTATAACATTAGTTTAGGTGTTTATTCCTATGGGCGAAAACATAAACATTTAAATAATTCATATATAAAAGTATCTGATTTTTTATATAAATAAAAAAATTATTCTTTCATAACATTTCCATTGACACAAAACTGAATTACTTTTTTTCGTTAAGAAGAAAACTGAAAACATTCAATTACATGCCAGTACAGAACATTATGTATAAGTTATATAAATATTCGACTTTTATTATTCGAGTCATGTTTTGGGCGCATTTTGAGTTTATTATTCTCTGATTATTATTCAATATGATTATGTTTTGTTATGTTAGAAAATTTTTCAGTTTTGCAGCAAATGTACCGATAATTTTAAACTGTTTTAAAACTTATGAAATAAGTGACGCTCCAGTTCTGTTTTCATGTTCTTATGAAATAAATATTGATTTATACACTATTTTTTGTCCTAATACGAGACCACAAAATATGTCTTTTTACTGGATATATAATGAAGTCTAAAAGTTGTAACTGTAATAAAAAGTTTACGTGCTTTTCAAAGCGTGAAATTCAATTATAAAAATAATAATAAGTACATATCTGTGCCTCAAATAATACGTTTTTTAAAACTAGAAAAGAATATTTTCAATTTCAGTGCAATTCTTTTGAGTGATAAAGAAAAGTAAAATTTATATAAAAAGTACAATAATTTTTTAAAAACCAATTAGGATTAAACCAGTATTTTATATATATTTACCATAATATATATGTTCAAACCGGTGTGTCGTGTCTTTTTATTTTATTAGAGAACTTGGGTTTTGTATTAAAATTAATGATTTTTTTCTTGTCTCCATTCAGGTCAATATTTTCACCAATTTGTTAAACTTATTATAAGCTATGGGTTTGTTAAGAACACATAAAGTTTGTCCACCGATTGTGACAGTTTGCAGAATGTCATCATTCAATTTAGTTATACTTCTAATACTTTCATTGTCTTCATGGATACAACTGGTTAATGCTCGAAAAGGAGGTAAGAATAAGTCATTATATTATATTCATTACAACTGCTATTATTGCGAATGACTTTCCAGTTATATAATTAGCAAATCTTTTAAGCATTTCATTCTTTACTCACAAATAATAATATTAATAATAGCACTAATTTGTTGAGTTACGAAATTTTCTGCTTAAACAATTAAAAATATAACTATTTCCCCAATTTAAATTATACCCTAAGACATGTCATTCATTCAAAGGCCATAAAGTTAGTAAAAATTGTTTATTTTTATTTCATTTTTGCTTAAGTGTCAAATTTCTCGAATGAAAGAAAAATACACTTTTCAAGTGTGAAAAAGTCTCTCGTTATAAAATGACACGTTAACCAACTTATCTCTATTTGTCTGTCAGTAATTCCTATTTTTGCAAAAATAAAAATATTTTGTTGTCTCTGTCTCTCCCTCTTCATGAACTATATATTATTACGTAATGTTTCTTTAGAATATACTTTATGTAAATGGAGATCTGTACCCAATTTGCTTAAGTGGTGATTTAACTTCTTATTCTCTTCCATCTCCTTATATTCTCTTTTACTTACAACTTTTTAATCCAGGCTTTTATGAGGAACTTCTACTTCCAAACTAGAAAAAGTCTCATTTAAAAAAGATTGAGGTTTTGCACCTACGCTATCAACTTAAATGATAAATAGACAGTTGTCTTCATTTCTGCGAACGTTCTTTGGAAAGCATTTTTATGATTATTATTATGATGATGTGGACCACATTTGGCGAGTGTTGATGTTATGATGGCATAAAAGCATAACAAAAATTATAGAAATAATAACATTGAATCGCACTTATAATGAAATGAATCCATTGCACCCATTCTCATATTATGGTGCATACAATCAAGGAAATGATCGCTCATGATTACAGGGCGAGAACACAAATTACTCAATATATATCCAACTCTTAATAGTGAATCTTAATAAGCGAGTCGAAGCCGACTTCTTGTACTGTATAATTTTTTGCATATAATCGACAAAAATAATTTCATTTCAATTCGTTTATTCGATTGTCTGATGTTATTTACACAATATTTGAGAGTTGAAAAACTTGCGCTCAAAAGTTGAAACATAGTTGAAAACTAATCCATCAAATTATTGTTTCCTATTTATAAATTTTATATGCAATATGTTAATGCTCTGATACAAAAAATATTCATCACTTAAGCATTGGTTGAGTTACTAAAAGAAGTACTGCTGATGACCATAATTAGTGATTAAGCTCAATGTTAGAGAAGCGTATCAGAAGGTACATACCCTTTAATAAAGTATATTAACGGTAGCTATTAATGCCATTAATGCTATTAATGTTATATTTTCTTGTTGTTCACCTGCAAACACATTACTTCCTAATGCAATATTTGATGAAAAGCAAAAATCTATTTAATTCAATACTATGTCCTCAAAAGGTGAACGAACTGTACCTTCAAAAAGAAATTTCATACAAGTAATTGTAGTGATGAGTTCAGTATCAACTATACTGTCACCTAATTTGACCGGTGATAATGATATAGCGATTTCATAATAGTGTGTGTCTTCGACTCTTGAATGTTAAGAATCAAGTTTTGTTGTTTCGATTAGTTATGGAGAGCATTGTATGCGTTGAATTGCATTCTTGTTTCAATCTATGGTTTGCTTTCCTTCTCTTTCTTGTGCTGAATAATCTTCAGGACATAATGCGATTACACTGTTTTCTTGCATCTCTTGGTGGTCCGTCTCTTTCTTAGGAAGCGATTTCTACCTCTTGTTATGACATAATAGTAAATGCAATTGTTATTATGCTATTAAACTAAAAGATTTTCTCTCCGGTATAGTTATCGCTCAAGAACTTAAGTGACTTTTATTTATAATACCAGAGCTTATAAATACGGAAAATTCCGCATTTAATAGTACGTCAATCGAAGTCAATCTGTTTAAAATTTTCTATTTTTATTTCCTTAAGTAAATTAAAATTTTTCTAAAATTGTTTACAAAGCTAGTTATGAGAAAATTTGTTTATATTTTCTCACATTGTCTGTATGTGGACATAAAAACAAGTAATTCTTGTAAAAAAATTGTTGTTCTTATCATATGAAAAGTTTAAACGTTTATTCAGTTTGCTATTCAAACGAATAAACTCATAATTTATTTAAATTTTCATGATTTCGAGTTTTCAAAAATTATAATTTTCGGTCAATAATTGTATAATTTGATTGACTTATAAAACATCAATTTATCAATAGTTAAATCAAATTTTCTACTTTATTACTCTGAAATGCATTTAAACTTATTTTTGAAGACTAATACATTTATTATACAATTAACATAACTAGTGCTTCATATTTATTGTTAAGACATGTAAATTACAAGAACTATTTGATAAGCGCCTAAAGCAATGAGAATTAGTTACTTAAGCGAAACTCAATATTGAAAAAAATGAATTTTCAAGTACTAGTGAATGCAATTTATTTACAACTGTAGCGCTCACATAATGCATAACTCTTTTGATTAGTTATTATGGAAGAAAATTTTTATGCTAATGGGATAAGTATTTTAATAATACGGTATTCAAAGTTAAAAATTTTCAAAAGGGAAAAACTAATGCAGTTAAATAGCCGATAGCTAACAACCGGATCTGCACAACATGATGCTCGCTATAGCCAACCATATTTAATGGACTCATATTACAAACAATGAGTACCTGTTTATTGTGAAAATCATTTTTCTAAATAATGGTTTGTCCAGATTTAGTGGATGACAAATATCCGGTGATTCAAAAAATTAAATTTTAACTACAAACTGCTTTTAGCCATCATTATAGCAGTTCTACAACAATACACTTTACTCTTATAAAAAACTTCTTTTGTCTGTTGAACTTTATAAAAGTTTCAATAGAATACATTTCAAGCTTGTTATACATCTCTATATCGGAATCAGACCCGTATTGCACTCTACTTACACAGTAGTGTTTGGAATAAAAAACTATTTTTTCATAGAAAAAAAATTTGATATGAAAACCTATTTACAAATTGCATGTTTTATAATAATATCATATTTATTGATAGCATGAAGTGCTTTCACCGGAAAGACGAAACCCTATGTTTTGCCATTCAATGAACAAAAGGGCGGACATCACATTAAGAGTCCCTAAAACCTTCATAGCTCTCATAGTCAAACCTTATATAACATGCAGAAAAGTTCCATAAAGTCCAGGTGAATAGATAATAATGGTAATCATGCTGTGAATGCAGTCCTGATCGACTTACGAGTGTTCGCATTGCGTATCGGCTCTGTTTTCTGTTATTATTGAACGCATCAGCAGTCTATTAACTAAACTACACAAAGGGTGGACCGTCCAAAATAGTTAATTGTTGGTCATTATTAGTATTGAATTCATAAATATTGCTTTGTCTGCAGCCTTTTTTAAATATTTTTCCTATTTTCCATGTTTTTCCTGACTTTCCTGAGTTTGAATTATAAAAGCAATGTTTCTCTCACAAGTCAAAAGTGCAAATCATTATTATGAAAAGCGGTATTTTTTACCTTAACTCTCAGCTAACTTTAATCGATAAAATTTTGCACATTTTTGTTATTCACTCTGATAAGAATACTAAGCGTTTAAAGATTAAAAAGTAATGTTATTAAAGTTATTATCATTAATAATAATAGTTTAAACTAATAAATTCTGATTTTAATATGAAATTAAGTTTTTTAATATTGCCTTCAAGTGAATCAAAATTTTCCCTAATATTATAAATTGAATTCAATTTTGAAATGGATTAAAGAAGTCATATAAACCTGAACTGTTAAATATGGATTAGTGTATAAGATAAGCTGCGAAGTAAGTGAAGCCAAAATAATGCATAAATTATGATAAGATTTACAAATTCTGAGTTTAACATCTAATTACTTAAGGCATTAGTTCTTATGAGCAATTCTTTTTGAATTATTAAAATAATAATTAAAAAAAATCTCCAAAAATAAAACTGAAGAAAATTTGAAATTGCTTTGAGACTGCAACTAATGTTATAATAATTTTTTGATATTACATTTAAATGTACAGAAATTAAATAACAAGAAAAAAATAAATAAAACCAAAAATATAACAAAACTAAAAAATTAGAAGAAGAAAAGCATTTCTAAAAGAGGATTAAAAAGTTGAAGCCCTTCTTCATTAAGAAGAGAAACAACAAAATCACGGTTTAACGCAGTGAACCGGTAAGACTTGTAAACGGGAACGTTTGGATTCACGGCTGGAATCTCCCGGATTTAGACCAGTTTCGCGAAAATGGGCTATGAATCAGACTCAATATCATTTTGAATGAAAGTTAGCGAAGTCTAAGAATTTTAATCTCAAGTAATAAATAAATTATTATATTTTCTTTGATTTAGTTATGAAGTATTTGATATGAAAAATGTTTGCAAATGTATGCAATGTATGGAATACTTCGGAATTTGAACAAATATTTGTGTGCATTGAATGTTGGAGTTTATATTGAGAAAGATTACGTTTTTGCGACGCCTTTCAAATGAAAGTGATAGCAGTCAAGCCTTTGAATGCAAAGGAAATACTGTATAATATTTATTGAATAAAAAAATTAAGGCGGTGTTGAATACACTTGAATTACTGAGCAATTCATTTTATATAAAAGTCATTCAGCATTTTATATATTATTATTACTAATTGTAAATCAACGTTTAGAGCGAATTATTTTAAGGCTCTGCTCATACTCTATCATAACTTTGATAATAAATGAAAGGAAGATAAAAAATTTTCATAAAAAAATAAAACTAAAATAGAAATGAGTTTAAAATAAAGGGCAACAAACATGAAATATAGTTTTAAGTTATAATGTAGTGTTTTTTATTATAACATAGTTTAATATTATATTACTATACAAGCTATTAAAGTGATGCCTAAAATATTTTTCACTGTTGGGTTTCTACTTAAAGCGAAGGCAATTTTGAGCAGTCATCAAATAGAGATAGGAAGGCAAAGATGTAATTCAAAGCCAATATTTCATTTACAGTTAAACAGTTACGATCGCATACCTTTAGCATAAACGTGAAAAATACATATAAATAATGGTAAGCGAAGAGCATTTTTACTCTCTCGCTCTTCAAACTTATTTTATATGTTTGCATGAGATGTTCGCTTTCGAAGCTCTAAATCCTTCAAAGAATGAATTAATATTTCTTTATATTAGTCTTATAGCGATAATTAAAACATTCTGAGACTTTATAACTTCGTCACACCCTTAAAGAAAATAAAAATTTTATTTTTTAGTTATTTTATAGATAAAAGAGTTTGTGAAAGGAGTTTATCTTTATATAGAATACATATTCAAACTTAAAGTTTTGCAATTAATCATTAACTTATCTCTCTATAAAGTAAGAGCTGGTCTCGAGTTTGTTACTATGAAACAGATTTTATTTCTCGTCTCATCTTTTTTAAGAGTATAAAAGTTTTTTTACTTCCCAACAGTTAAAGTATAATACAATTTAAAGCAGTTTTGAATTAATTTTGATCAATAAAACTGTGTCAAACACTTCTGGAGGAAATATATTACAAATTCATTATTCTGAGAGAATTATAACATTATGCCGGAAATTAGTGTCAGTCAGTCTAAAGTTAATTAAAGTTTTAGGTTAGGGTCGAAGTTGAAATGCATTAAAGAGAAGCGATTGCAATACAAGCGAAATCTTGAGATCTCAAATGTCAAACTAATGCCACTTATGTATCACATTAGAGATTCACACAACACATGATTCTGTTGTCACGGATTCTTTGTATTTGCAAACAAGGAAGAAACGGATATTAACGTCCACTTATTTAATGGGCGTTAACTTTCAGAACTATTGTCTTTGTTTTCTGCCTCTATTTTGATTAATAAGTGCTTATTATTGGCTCAAAAATGATATACAAAAAACTTTTTAAATGCTATATATTTAAAAACTCCCCAAAAGAATTTTGTTGAGCAGCAGAAAAAATAAATTTGGAGTAATTATAATATTGATGCAAAGCATTAACTAATACCTGTCTAAAAATATTTATAATTTTTGCCTCGAGTTAGATATCGATATTTAACTATCAAAGTCGGTGGCATTCATTCAGTAGTCCTGTCCTGTGATGACTTATAAAATTAGTAAAACAAAAATAAATTTAAATATATTTTTCATTAATTCAAGTTTTTGGTAATCATTTTTCTAATTTTAATTTAATGTTTTGCTTGAGTTTTGTTTATATTTTTAAAGCAAACTATAAATATATTTACGGTTTTGTAAAATAAATTGGCATAAAATGTTGGCTCAATGTTCTGCTGCATAAACAGTAAATTCAATTTTCTATAAATTTCAATCTTTGTGTTTATTATTCTCTGCGAGAATTACTCAGAATTAAAAGAAATAAATTTAAACAAAACTCAATCAAAATGAACAGTCCGTGAAATTATTTTTATACAGTATATGAAAGGAAGTATTTGAATGCATAGCTGATGTACAACAATATGATTTTCTTGAGTTATTGGCACAGTTTTCTCAATTTTCTCTATCAATTTACAGTAATATTACAACATTTGCCAATTGGCATCCAATGATAATACAGACGCTTAAGCGCTAAGATATTCAGCCGGTGCTCAATCATTGTCAAGTTTTCTCTCTCTGGGATGAGCTCTACAGTAAATTTTTTCTTTTTTGAGTCTTTAGCTCTCTATAAAAAATTATTTCACAAACTTCTTGTCTGTTACTTCTTGTCTTACAAAACAGTGATCCACATCACACACCCGTTTCCTTTAATCATTTTTATGATTTTCAAATTTTTTACACTTTGCACTTGAGAATTAGCGTTGCCTTCAATAGCTTTAATAAAGTTATGCTAATTATAATCATCACTTCTTTATAATTTCTCTGATACTACTCTATGCATCACTTTATTGATTATTTTGTTGCCCTTTCAAGTTTATCGCTCTATATTTTATTGCATTATAATATTCTTTTTATTTCTAACCTTTTATACTAATTTCTAATCAGTGAACTCAATTTTCAACACTTTTTGATTTTCTCTCTTAATACTTAATTATATTTAAAAGAGCATAAAATGCTACTCTAGTCGCTTATATTTTACTTTACTTTACTTTATTTTACTTTTTGTCCTATTTGTAAATTTTTCATTTGAGTCAAAAATAATTTGACAAATTAATTACAGAGATTAAAAAGTTTTAATATTAAATGAGAAGATGAACGAAGGAATTGTTGCTAATAATTATAATTAGATAATTATGCGTCTCGTCTCAAATTTTTGTAATACTTCATAAACAAAGTCAATATCCATTTGATGATACAGTACTTTATTAAAAAAAAGATCTGCTGTGAAAATAAATCTTCTCCAGAAAATGCTTGTTTTCATTCTTTATTTGTATATTTTGTTCATTTTTTCTAACAAACTATTGATCAATGATAGCACTGAAATCTGATGCATGTTTTACATGATAGCTTTGAATAATAGTCTGAAAGCATTAAACCATCAAAAACCAATCGAAACCACTGCGGATTTCTAGTTGAATCCCAATTGTAAATCTCGTTTTTATAACCATTTTTTTCTTATGTATTTTTTTCCTATTTATTTCTTTTGAACCACGAAAAGTCTTAAAAACCACAATAGCTTTTGAAAGCGAAAAACTGTAATCGAAAAGTGATATACAGTTGGATGTGACTGACTTGCAATGCCTGCGGGGGACAATAGTATGGCATTGGTATTGAATTGCTTTAGTTCTTATAATAGTAGTGGTCTTTTCTTGCGATACAAAATTATCATTTTCGCCTTTTGTTGATAACAGTTCACGTTCTTTGCTTTCAATTTGATGATAACATGTGAGAAATTCAGCGATATATCACTTTATGAGTTTTCTATTTTATTGGCTTTTCATTTATATTTCATTTCTTTTTTTACTCTTCAAAGTTGTTGAAACTCTTTTCAATTGGAAGAAGTATTAATTCAAGCTTTCATTTGATTTCTATCCAATTTGGTTCATATAAAACATAATATCGTTTATAAAGAATTATAATTTGATACAAGTTTGAAAAGAATCTATAATATAATACTGATTAATAGGAAATAAATTAAAAAATTATATGAATTTATGAAAGACATAAATAATATTTTGTTTTATGATTTAGTACAGGGATTATTGAACGGTCAAATTTGTCATAGTCTGAGTCCCCCTTTTAGTTTCCTTTTCAAACTTCACAAAACTCTCGAACCTGTTTTGTTGAATCACTTTTTTCTCTCCACTCATTTTTTTCTTCCCAACAACTTTTTTAACTTTACAGATATTACACTTCTCTCACTGGTAAAAGTGATTTCAAGCCATTTTAGATTTTTCTATTTCTGTCAATGATTAACATTTCTCTTCACAGGGTTTTCTCAATTTTTATCTTTGGCTGAGACCAGTCATTATTATCAATTGATAGAGCGATTCTATTTCGCTCTTTTTGATGCAAAGCTATCCTATGATTCTATGTTTCGGCTCTTGACACCGGATTCAATGAATCCAATGGTTTCACTCATTTTTTATTTTCAAGTTTAAAGTACATCATTCAGAACACAATAAAATATCTGGTTTAGTATCACTGAAACTAATTTTTAAATATAATATCGATCAAAAATCAGAAGTCATGCATAATAGTATCTGAGCTTCTTTTTATTTAGATTTCTTTGTAGATTGTATTCAATTATTTTGATTAAAGCAAAAAATTTTAATTTAAAACTCAAAATAATTTGTTATTTTAATGCATTTAATCAATTAATTCAATTTTTAAGCGTTATTTGTTAAAAATGAGAATTATATTAAAAGTAGAGCGTATTCATAATGCAATGCACTGCTAAAAAAGTAGATTATGATAAGGCATGATCATGAAAATCAAATTCAATGGTAAACAGTGAGAACTATTGTTCTCGAACTCCAGTTTCTATTCTCACTTAAATCACGGATTTTTAAAGCTTCTGTATATTAAATATTTTCAACCACAGCGAGAAAAATAGTTTCCTCTTATTCTTTTCAGTGTTAAATAATATTCTACTTTTAAGTTACATTTTCCTAAGGTTAGAGAAATGAAAAAGAAATATTCACTGGTATTCAGCAGAATGCGTGCCAAATGAATATATTTAAGACGTTCTATATATTTATCTTTCTTTTCTCTATACGGCTATAAATATTGGCGTTCATTGTGTTTCCAAATTTATATGTTTGAGTAAATTCTTAGATATTTTCTAAATTTTAAATTTAGTCATGAATTTCGCACTATTTCTATGACTTATTTCTCCATTTGTTATAAAAAATATTTGCTGCGAAAGTTTAATTTACTGAATATTTGCTCGAATATTACAATAGCTTAAAGCTATATTTATTCTCTTCTTTTGAAACTCTGTTCAAACTGTTTTTCTCTTTTCATTTAATACATGTAAATATGCGAAACCGACTCGAAGAGTGCGAGTAAATAAAAGTTTTGAGTCATATTTATTTTGATAGAATTTTAGTTGAATTTTGCAATCAATTTCTGATACATGAAAATGCCCGCAAACAATACAGACTAACATTGGTTTTGAGTTTTGAATTTAATTTTCAATACCATAACACTATTTGAGAATCAAGTTTTCCTCAAATCCATAAATAAATGAGAGTATGATTTACAGGTAAGTTATTTTTCACGATTAAGTCTCACGAAAATGTGATATTAAAACAAAATATTGATTAAACTCATGTGTGATGTTATTTCAAATTCACATAAGCTGTAAAAATTTGCTTAAAATAATTTATTTCAAATCACTTTAATTTATCTCAGAAGACAGGAATTCAAATATTATAGTTTTGCAACTTTTATATTAATTACTTCGCAAAAATTTATCTTTTCTTCGTTTTCCTTATTCCTTAGTCTGAAGACTTCTTTTATATACTGTTATTTGATTATAAAATATTGCATAGGATTACTACACGTGAGTTTAAATCCCTGGGAATCCACGTAATCCGTTGATCATATATTTGGTTCATAATGTTTGTCGCACTTTGCGCTCGTTAGCATTAACTCAATCTGTCTGTCTGTCTGTGTGTGTGTCTGTCTGTCTGCCTGTCTCTCTCTCTCCCTCTCTCTCCCTCTCCCTTTCTCTCTCTCCGTCTGTCTCTGTTCCAAATGGTTGCCATGCATTACATTAATTTAGAAGTTTGCCAAATATATTACAGCTAACTCTTAAGAAACAAAATTAATTACAGCAGTGAATTATTTGTCTGAATTGGGCATTATTTTTGCAATTGTTAGATTTCTCATATACTCTTTGAGGATTTGTTAGCAGAGCAAATATTTTTTCAAATAATAATCTCCAATAATTTGTTAGTTTTATAGCCTATAGGCTTGTAATGAGAGAAATTCAACAATTTATAAATTGAAATCTCTATAAAAAATAATTTAAAATTTGAAACTTTGAAGATATATTAAACGAGAACTTTTTGCAATATTAAAAATAATGAATTATATGCAGTCATAACTGAAACAACGGAAGTTCAATAGGAAGACATAAAAGCCAAGAGCACTAATATTAAGTAAGCTGTTATATTCGGGCAAAAGTTTATATATTTCATAAATAAAGATTTATAAACCAAAAGCATAATAAAGTTGACTAAACTTAATAATGTTTTAAACATAAAGGACTGTAATATTTATTTATTGTGTTGAGTCCGGCATTTGAAACAGAATTTAATATGAAAACAGAATTTAATGTTTGAATTATGGGCACATGCGTTAAAAGTGAGCTACAATGGTATCAGAATTGGTCATCAGTGTTACCCCAGAGGGAAATTAAAAAGCGAAACCTCGAACTACAAATACTAAACATTTGTTACATAAGTTAATACATAGAGAGTGAGTGACTCATATATTTTGAGATTTGAAACTATTGGTCCAACAATTTGAGTTGTAGTATAAGATAATTTAGTAAAAGCCGATCTGTCTTATCGCCTGTAATCTTGCTGTCCGATTGTTGATGGGCTCGATTGTTGTTTGTGTTGCTCTCGAATGGCGTCCCCTCTCAATAATGTTACACTTATTATTGTATGCATTGTTGCATATGTAACAATTCATAATCGACACGCATCTAATTCTTGTGTGATAGAGAAATGTCAGGTTTTCTGTAATCGCTTTTTGTGATACGAATCGGTTTTTGTGATACCAATCGGTTTTTGACTGTTTTATCTTCAATTGAAACGATAATTGTGTGCTTCGATTGCATGTTTGGCTATATTCTAAAGTTACAGATAATATACTGAGCAAACATTTTTGTGTAGATAATAATCCTGTCATTAATTCAAATTATTACGTGTTTTCTTTACCTCTAAATTTTAAGCTCCAATGATATATAAGATTACTTTTACTTATATAACAAAAATAAAATGCTTCGCAAACAAAATATGGTAAAGAAGTTTAATGTCAAAAAATTGATTCCCCTTCGAATCCAAACCAATTTATAGTTTTAAGTGTTTTGCAAAAAATTTATTTTATTATTCATCGTTTGAAAGTTGAATAAAAATTTAAAGACTAAGACCACCTCAAGTTTTAGCTTAAATACTATTGGAGTCAATAAACTTTTAAGTGAAGTAAAGAAAGAAAAATACGGAAAATTTTAAAATAAAGTTTGAGTTGCGGTCATTTTGCATCCAAACTACACATCACATTGTAATATATAGTAACTCGTGGATCATAAAGTAAACTAAAGCAGTCAGTTCTTGAGCTAAGAGGATCGGCGTTTTGATTACCCCTGAAAACCAGACTCGAATAACTTTGCAAATTGTGTGTATCGGTTGAAGAAGAAAAACCAATCATTTCGAATGTAGTACTAATAAAACCGCTCTCTCGCGTACATACAGT